>JACEVL010001078.1:260000-335000 GCA_020284085.1 Aporrectodea caliginosa
AAAGGTATAATCATTGCATATTATTACTTTTGAATGATGATAAGTTCTCTGTCCAAAGGCAGGTCCATTGGCTTTTATGCCACCCAAGGATGATGAGTGAGGTGGTTTCCCGTTGCCTTCCTCACAGACAATTATGGGTAAGCAACTTGTCCAAGGTCGCTACGCAGTGGCTTGAGGTAGATTTGAACCTGTGACCTTCCGGTTACAAGGCACAGATCACACCGCTACACCACTGCGTTCCCCCTTTTGAATAATATACTTTTATTTTAAACAAAGCGAAAATCATCTTTATTTTAACAGACCTATAACAACGTTTATACACACTGTTACACAGGCATACCTTGATGGATGTTTCCTGTTAGTGAATGGCAAGAACAGCATGCAAATAAACAGCATGCCGAATAAAGCTTACTTTACACGACTGTACATACCACAGAGTTTGAACTCGATATTGAACGACAATCCAGCTGAACATATCAGTCATAATTATGAGTAAAATTTAGATACTTGAGACAAAGTGAGAAGTCAAGAAGGAAAACATGAAAATTTTATGAATCTCAGATGATTTTAATTTAGGTTGCAAGAAACTGGACCGCCTTGCCAGTGGTAACTGTTCATGTTGAAACGTATTATCTCTCAGCAATGAAGACAACCGATTACCATTCTTACTGGGTCTCTTCCTATATCCTTCTCACTCCTCAAAACCTATTTCTACTCTTGGGGTTCTCGCACTGGAAGCACGACTGAATGGATTAAAAAGAATTCTTTGCATATATTCCTTGTTGTGCTAGCTATTAAATCTCTCAATCCTTATGTAGAATTAAGCTATCCAAGCATACTTGTATTCAATTCTATTATGTTCAAAAACTTAATTTAATGTGCTCCTTGATGCAACGTTACAGACACCCCTCGGGCATGTCGTACAAATATAGAACTGGTAATCTGACATCGATGGACTGTTAGTCTGTTGCACTGTGTCTGGCACCTGTTGCTCGTGTTGCTCCTGTCCTGCTGCTCACGTCTTTGTCAAATCGAACCTCAGAAACCGTGATTTGAAACAATATGCAAAATATTAAGCGAACGAAGACATTAGCAGTCAATAGCTTAGCGACTGGTTTCGACTTATGGTCTTAGCTGTGGTGGCAAATGGCAGCGGTTCTGGGGACTACCCTGCTACAAATTATTATACAAATGATCAATTCATGTAAATATTCACCTTAACCAGTTTTTATGGAGATTTGACTGATGGCAGCCTTAGAGGCAAATGAATACGCTCACATCACAAACCCAAGCACAACAACTCGGGTTGGGTCATAGCTACGATAAACGTCAACTCGTGATTTCACAAAAGCCGTCAAGAAGAGATCGACATGCCTAAAATTGAACCTTTTCACTTGTTGTGATAGAAACATGTGGTTTCACATAACTGTTCAGCAAATCCAACCAAATCCAGTGCAGTATCAAACCCATTTTTATATTTTCTGACTTTGCAAAGTTTTTCTTAGGCACTGTCACACGCACGCACACACGTATGCATGCACGCAAACACGTATGCATGGACGCACATACATACACATAAGGCATAATTTGATACGCAAGATGTGAAAAACACACCACATAAATGTCCAGATACATCATAAATAAAAGGTCATGCATTCACCATCTGTGAGGACAGACACTGAAGTCACATGAGCACCTCTGATGAATCTCTCTTGAAGTGGCCCTATATAAATGTGCTACATATCATTATCATTACCGCACTGAGAATGGGTAGTGCTGGCTACTTGCCTTGGCGCCACACCAGTCGCAGAACCTGGCTTCTGGACTGTTGACACGTCCACACTTGGTGCAAGTCAACATTCGACTGATCACTCCATCCTTCTTCAGTGCACTGCCTGTGTTTCCGTTCATCGTGTGGGCGGCCGACTGCGGAGGAAAGTTCTGCTGAATCAACTGAAATTCACCACGTGCAACGATGTCTTATAGTCAGATTCAAAGTATGCAAATGAGAATCTAGTTTTTTACTTTCATTCATTCATTCATTCATCATTAATTAATTATTTAATTATTTCATTCATTCATTCATTCATATGAAACATATACAAGTATACAGCATCCTTTCAAGAAAACTGCTCGTAGGCATTCTTATACAACACTTGATGAGAATCTAATTCCTTACTTAAACAAAATTTGATGAGAGTCTAACTCCTTACTTTCATTCATTCATTTATATCAAACAATTATACAGCCCCCCCTTCAAGAAAACTACCCAGAGGAACTCTTACGCAACACTTGATGAGAATCTAATTCCTTACTTATACAACATTGTTTTGTTTAGTCATCAGCCAAAGAACCTTCAACTTCACCACTTTTCCTTATTCCTGTATTTATCGGTTGTAGGAAAATCAATGGCTTCAAATTTAAATGAAAATATAAGACACCTACCTTACCAGTAGCAGGCAAACTGGCTTCACAGACAAAGCAGTTGTGTAGATTGGGTGGATTCGGTGTTCCACATTTAGTACAGAGCAGTTTGTCAGCCAGTCTGAGGCTGGCCTGTGGCACATTCTGAGGCCCAAGTGGTGCCTCACATACCAAGCAGTTTGGAGTATTCAGTGGTACTGGAGTGTTGCAGCTGATGCACACTCCCATCTGATAACAAACAAAAGAGAACAATAACTTTATTTCTTGAATTACAGCCTTGAACAGTTGTTTATTTTATTTTGCCCATAGCAGACAATGTAAACAAAAACATAAAACTTGTACAAAAACTGTAGTATCTCCATAGAGGAGATGAAAGTTCTTGTTGCATGCATTATAATAGTATTTTCAAATGTACCAAGGGACTCCATGCAGCACCTTTCAAGTACCTGACCAAGCTGCTAAATCAATCAATCTTTCAATCAATCAATCTTTTAATCTTTCAATCTTTCAATCAATCAATCCATCTTTCAATCAATCAATCCATCTTTCAATCAATCAATCAATCAATCAATCAATCAATCAATCAATCAATCAATCAACCAACCAATCAATCAATCAATCAATCAATCAATCTTTCAATCAATCATTCAATCAATCATTCAATCAATCAATCTTCCCATCAATCAATCAATCAATCAATCTTTCAATCACTCTTTCAATCAATCATTCAATCAATCAATCTTCCCATCAATCAATCATTCAATCAATCAATCAATCTTTCAATCAATCAGTCTTTCAATCAATCAATCAATCAATCAATCAATCAATCAATCAATCAATCAATCAATCAACCAATCAAAAGAAACTTGATATAGCACCCCTTCAAGTTATCTACTCAGAATGCTGCAACAACCGAAAAAGTGGACATTATGCTATTAACTAAACAATTTATACTCATTCTTATGACAATACATAAACAAAGCAGCTCAAAGTTAGAATGCATGAAGTTACTATGATTTAACGAAATTTTAGCATACCAGAAAAGCCTTAGTTGCATCAGTTACCCGAGACTTATAGTAACGAAATGTGTGAAAATATGGTTTCTCCATGTTTGGTGTTCTTTCTTACACACTAACTCGAAGCAGAATGAATCGTTCTGGTGCTAACCTGAATGAATAACTGTTGGTGATTGGTGTTTTTGTGAAGATTTTGTGGAGAAAATAATTAATTTTTTAAAATAATATAGTTTATGCTATTCTACTACACAATTTTATGAGTGGCAAGATGGTCTTTTCCTTATATTGTGTGCTGAAAGTTACAGGTATCCATGACCAGGTGAATCAACTTTTGCAGCTCATGAAAGGTATCTGTGTGATTGAGATTGACCTTACCTGTCCAGGTGCAGGTGGTGGTAACCTTGTCTGAGGCAATGGTGGAATGGGATTTCCACATTCATAACAAAACCTGACAAATGGATCGGAAGGCCTTGGAGCAAAACAGTAGATGCACCTGTGAAAAGAATATGTAGATATTGAAACATTCATCCCTATGTTGCATCAGGCTAAAGAAGTGCTATATAAATAAATATAAATTATAAATAATTAGATACGATACGATAAATGATCTCAAAGATCAGTATGGAGATGGCATGAGTAGCTGGAGCTTATGGCTCATCAATACCTGCTTTACCCTAACAGGAAATTGCTAACCCATAAGAATCCCATGGATGGACTTTGTTAAAAACAGAAAGTTAATCACAAGATGCCTCAGCAGGTGGGCAAGCAGGCGTTTACAAGCATTATATTGATGACAAACTCTTTGGCTGACTAACTGAACATGTGAATGAATGACGAACAAGTGCATGCATGAACAAAATGGACATAAGAATGGATTGACAAACAAATGAACGAACTAATGATGAACTAAAGAATTAAGAAATATACAAAAGAATGAAGAAATAAACAAAAGAATGAAGAAATATACAAAAGAATGAAGATATACACAAAAGAATGAAGAAATATACAAAAGAATGAAGAAATAAACAAAAGAATGACGAAATATACAAAAGAATGACGAAATATACAAAAGAATGAGTGAATGATTGAATGAACAAACCAATGAATGAATGAATGAATGTTAGGAGAAAGAATGTGCAATGAGCTCACTTGAGGTAATCTGTTTCTCTCTGGAGGCGCATTGCCTGAGTTGCATCATCTGGTGGTAATTTCCACTTTTTCAGCCACTGGTCGGCTGAAGTCGGCTGACCAGTCGGTCCATAAGAATCCTAAATGGAAAAAAGACGAGGTCGCACCGACTGAAAACAATATGTTTACTAAACTGGGGTATCAATTGTTTGTATTGTATGGGCAAAATAGAATTTGATCTGTGAAACGAGGGCATGGGTTACTATCATAACTGAACAAGGCATCAGCCAACTATGAGTGGGAATGTGTTGGAGTTGAGCTCTGTGTGTTTTTCTTAGGACCTCACCCAGTGGCGTAACGAAGGGTTTCAGCACCCAGGGGCATGGGTTGACGACTGCGACCCCTTTTAATTTTCTTGTTGACTTTTAATTGTTCTTGTCATAGTACTGTGTGCCACTGAAAGCTAATTCTGCGCCCCTCTTGTGCTGCGCCCGGGCCCCCCTCTGCCCCCTTCATTACGCCACTGAGCCCACCACTGGTGACACTTAGTTATGTGAGAACTGTTGGAAGACTGATGAACTGTTTGTTCTTAATGATGTTAACACCATTTAGGCCAGCATAGGCTGCACTTTTTGTTAGGCATTTAAAAGGCACCATATTAAGTGCCTAGTTGCATACCACTAACATACATACATATTACAATATTACATACATATGTAAACACAAACAAACAAGCACGCATAAACACACACGTGTACTGGTAAACAGGTGAAGAAGAAGAAATAGCAGTCCCTTACACTAGCCTTGAGGTAGCCATGTGTATGAAATGTTAGCAACTTCATTTTCTTTAGCCTTGGCATATGAGGGTGGGTGGCCAGTCCTCTCCCTCGCCGTCTCACCTTCCCACCAACAGTATTGCATTCATTAATTATTATAGCTGAGTTGGCTAGGAGTGCAAGTTGAGCAGAAATCTTGAACCAAATTTTTGGCCTGGCAGGGATTTGAACCCCGACCTCTCAACTGAAAGTCTAGCAAGCTAACCACTACACTATCAAGAAGATGAACCAGAGATCAAATGTAATTCATGCATTAAATTACATCACAACATAATAAGACAAAAAGACACTATCAAGAAGATGAACCAGAGATCAAATATAAGTCATGCATTAAATTACATCACAACATAATAAGACAAAAGATGTAGCAGACCTCTCTACCATGTCCATTGGTCGAGTTATCGAAGCGACTATTTAGATATCGCGGGCCAGTTGGTGGCCTCCTCTTCTCACTCAAATGTCCAACATCTGGCAAACACACAATCATCACATAAATAAACAAATAATCCAAGAACTTCTACCATGCTGCTGCAAAATAGGTCAATGCAGCAGTTGATGGTATGTATGTATGTATGTATGTATGAGCACTTGTTATAGCGTCCCTTCAAGATTTCTCCTCAGAGGCGCTCCCGACTACAGCGTGGACACTGAATCGGAGTTTCACGCCGAAGCGTATGAGCAATTGCAAGTGAAGGACTTGCCCAGGGTCCCTACGCGGCGGCTTTGAGGTGGATTCGAACCCGCAACCCTCCGGCTGCAAGGCACCAAACATACCCCTACACCACCGCGCCTCATGATGGTCCCTGCAACCAATTCACTGTTCATGTCAAATTCCAGGAAAAGTCCAGTTGAAAATAAAATACAACTTAGAAGAAATTTTACAATTTCACCCACTTTCAGCTGGACCGGGCATGGTCGATAGTGCAGTGGTGTGCATGCTGGACTGTCAATCGACAGGTCAGGGTTCAAATCCCCGCCAGGGCAGAAATTTGGTTTTGAGATTTCCACTCCACCTGCAACCCCTAGCCAACTCAGCCATAATGATTATACTGACCATACGCTGTCGGTGGGAAGATCAGACGGTGAGGGAGAAGACTGGCTACCGGCCCTCATATGCCAAGGCTATGAAAATGAAGTCGCTAACAATTCACGCCCATGGCTGCCCCAGGACTAACTTATGGGACTGTTCTACTTCAGTTTCTTCATCTGGACCTATTATCAGAACTCAGTTCTTGTGTTAAAATATCAGTTCAAGACAAAGAACATTCTTCAAGAAAGAAGAAAAATGAAATCCATATACAGAAATAATGATGCTATGATCTTTGTTGTTAACTTAGTGCATTATTTTAAATTATATCAAGTCACAGAATTAGGTTAAGTCAGAGAACTATATAAATGACTGCCTTGCTTAAGTCACAATAGCTACACTGGAATCTTAGTTATTTATTTTCATATGGCACCAGTCTAACGACAAGCATAAGTCAATGACAATCAAAGTAATGCCTTTTCAGTGGTTGGGAAATCCACCTAAAATAGCCTCCCTCTAAATCTGCATGTCTTTCTGGCCACAGATGCTACAAGTAACTATCACCAACATTTGATGCCTACAGTCCTCTTTCACGCGGGTTGGGTGGATGACTGGATGTAGATATCTCGAAGACATGCTATAGTAACACTCTGAATAAATAATATTGTTAAGGAATTCTACAACTCCTCCACACATAGTAACCATACAATTTGAGATTCAAACCTGCACACTCCACGTTAAAAGGAGAACACTCCACCAATTTACTTTACCTTAGACAACAAACGTAAGTGCAAATACCTCCGTATGTCTCAGTTCCTTTCATCCGTTGCACTTCATCCCATGCTTCCCTTCCTGTCACCATCTTATTTGCAAACTTTCTAACTTCTCGCTTGGCAGACTGACAACAGAAGAAACATTATTATTATTATTATTACTGTTAAAGGTATTATTATTTCATGGGGTGCTCAATAGTGTAGTGGTTAGTGCACTGGACTATCAATCAAGACGTCGAGGGTTCAAATCCCCACCACAGCAGAAATTTGGTTTGAGTTTTCTGTTCCACCTGAGTCCCCTAGCCAATTCAGCTATAATGAGTACACTGAACGTACACTGTTGGTGGGAAGATGAGATGGCATGGAAGAGGACTGGCAATCCGCCTTCATATGCCAAGGCTAAGAAAATGAAGTTGCTAACACTTCATACCCATGGCTGCCTCAGGCCTAGCTTAAGGGACTAATTTTCTTCTATTATTATTTCTGTTATTAGTATTATTTAATTATTAAATTAACTACACATTACTACATTACTGCATGTATATATGTACGTTTCTTAAAATTCTCTTTTTGACTTTATATAGCACCAGTATATGAGCTGATCTCCCTTATGCAACCTTTGTATGGCACTGAGAAATTAAGAGATTTTCATTTACATACCAATGTACGCAAGGCGCACGCACATACGCATTTATGAACCTCTGAGAAGTTCTAAAAGATGGTATATAAACATTCAGAAACAATTCCAAAACACCATCAACCAAAGGCAAACTTATTTAACTTAGCTGAAATCATAGGCTACTAGAAAAAAATAATTAATCATTTGGATAAAATGTCCACATAAGGAATATTAATAAGACTTGCTTCATTGGCAGGTATATCATTAATGAAGTTGAATTCATCCGTTGCTGGTCTTGTGGAGTTCGATTCCAACTGCTGTACATCAAAGACTTTTGTCACAACGTAACTCTCTCTGTGATCACTAAACAGAGAAAAAAGTTGACAAAGTTGGTGTTATGCTTTTTGGTTAAACTTGATATGTTAAGTAATGATTAATTCATGATGTCTATACCCACCAGAAGTAACCGTGCTTATACGAGTATATAAGCAAGAACCAATGCCCGTAAATTTGCTATACGGTACCAGGGTCCCTTGGAACAATCTAATGAGTGACATCCGAGGTGTTCCCAATCTATCTCACTTCAAAAGACTTACTTGCACATACACATTAAACTCTGTTATATGATTCCGGTTCCCTTTCCCACAGTCCTTTTACCTATACATGCTTACTTTCTACTCAGTCACACACTTATACGATCAGGCCCCTACCCAGCGGGATCCATCCCTTCTGGTGTGCCTATTGCTCCCATGTAATCTATCTGAATAAGTCTTGTGTTTAGTAATTTTGCTATTGCATAAAATTGTTCTCATACTGTTCTGGAATTGTAACTGTTTTGTTTTTACCGGGATCAATAAATGAATTGAATTGAATGATTAATTCAAAATCTTGGAAGTGATGTGACTTATGGTAAACAGAGAAAGCACACTGAGCTAAATCACATGATTCAGGAACTCTGAAGATGGTTTCAAGGTTAACTCTGGGTGGGGATCCTTTGTTTTGTAATCGTAATCTCCAAATATCTAAAGCACTACTCTGAAGCTAAGCACAGGGCACCAACTTTTTCATGAGTGCTGCTCAGGCTCAGAGGAAGTCTTTCTAATTATCTCAGCACTGTTTGCTCACTAACAAACCCTTAGTTCTTAATGATTTTGATTTTATTCTGATTTATTTATTTGGTAACCAAAGAAGTAACAGAAATTTTAGCAAATTGGCACAGACAAATTAAAGGTTACTCAGGAGACTCAAAAGGGGCCAAAGGTCCAGCTAGACAGGGCCACCTGGGGAAATTTAGTAGTATATGTAATATTGCGGTTAACTGTAAATAAACTGTGAATAGGAGTTAACTCTATATTGTGAATAGGAGTTAACATCATTTATGCTAGTACAGATTCTCCTGAAAAGGTGCTATATAAATTTACAATTACTATTGCAATTAAGTGTAATTGTTATTCAATTGGTCCACATCAATTGAATAACTATTACTATTACAATTACACTTACTATTACAATTACACATAACTGTAGGCTAATAATAATGATCAATACTAGTCATGAGCGCGTCCGATGTCAATGAGTAAAGATCTGAACTTACGCAGATACAGCAATGGCTTTGATTGTTTTCTTTCCTCCAGGTAACACGAAAGGTTCCCTGTAGATATGTGTGGCCTTCGCAGCTGGACCGATCGTCTGGAAGGGCTCCGGCTTCTCTCCATTTAGAGTGTAGTAGATAGTAACACCAGGAGTCTCTGTTGCAATCATATGTAGTATTGCTTTGTTTAAAGAATTGATTAATTCACATCAACTGTACATCTAATCATAATTGTAATCACAAACTTCAAATTTCTAAAGTGCCACTTGAAAGCTAAGCACAGGGCACCATCTTATTCACGAGTGCTTTGTCGAGTCAGAAGGGTGGACCAGAGATATGCGATGAGTCACAGTAGGAATACTTGAAGAGGTTAGTTTGAATTTAAGTAGAAAGTCTGAAGGGTGATAGAGGAGTCTGACATAGATGATGGTGGGTGATTGGCGACAATGGCAAAGGAACCAAAAATTTGCAGCTTGACTAAATCGTAATAAAATAAGGAGTAAGACCAACACCTGAGTTTAATTCAATTTTTGTGTTAGTATCAACAGCAGTCTTTGGCAGGCCTGGAACTGGGGCCCTCAGTGGAACGATTGTAGGAACTGAAACTGATCCAGCCGTCATTCTCTTCTCGGTCACTGAGCGCCTGCATATACAGAAACGTCACAATTTATATTCAGCATTCCTTCAATTTTGAGAAAGCTTAGTCAAGAGTATTCACTACAACTTAACTAACATAAATTGAAACAGGCAACATTTTGGTAACTTTCAGTTATAAGTAAAAATCCACAGAGAATGCAAGAAGGGAAGATAAAGGAAGAATTATGGTAAGAACAGCAAAAGATTGGAGCATGATTAGCTGAAAGCATGAGTTAGCATGCGTTCATAGTTCATCATAGCAATACTAACTTACAAAGATTATGTTCATGCTGATGATCAGCTCATCTTTAATAAGTCAGGGTAATAATGGTGTAAGCACAATGAGTGGTGTCCAGGAGTTAGTAGAGCAGCAGCTCATTTAGCCATTTACAGTATGTTCATTGTCATGCATATAAATTGAATCTGACTTTGATTGATGCATCTGCTTCAAAAGATAGGGATATTTAGCAGTGACGTAACTAGAACTTTTCGTTTGGGGGGCTTTAAGCCTTGAACATAGCCCAAGCCTATAGTGGAGCCGGGGGCTTCACTCATTTCTGGGGGCTTCAGCTTCGTTTGGGGGGGGGAGGCTTAAGCCCCCCCCAAGCCCAACGCTAGTTACGTCCCTGATATTTAGCATTACTCAAACTTGAGGTAGTAGGGGTAGTAGGCCAACAAATCATGTAGCTCCAATTAAAATCCCCTCCCCATTGATGACTCAGTGCAAAAAAGTCTAGAAGATTATTCTAAGTTTTTGTCAAACCAAGCATGCAGTTGCCCCTCGTCCCATAATCTGAAAACCTACGGCGAACATTTAGTATTGGGTGCGTAAGTTTACGGGCGTCGGGCAGTATCTTTTGGCATGCTGCGTGGAAGGTACGATGTTTTCTAAAGACGACACTAACCCAAACCCTGACCTTAACTGACCTACACGACGCGTAACCTTACCATAACCGACTCTAACGACGCCTAAAATTACGGGAGAAAAAACATGCAACCCGATACTAAATGCTTGCCAAACCTACAACTGTGAAAATGATCACAGTACTTGTAACATAACTCAGAAACCACAACATACAACAACTTTCTGTTCACTTCATTTCAAGTACATCGTAATTAGACTAAACTGTTGTTTCGTTACTTTAGAGAATATGGCACACAATATATGAACTGAATATATGATCACTTTATTACGCCCGAAGACAGAAAGTTATACCTCAATTCAAGTAAGTCTAAAACTGAAATTCTACTATAACTTTGCAACTGTTAGATTCACAGTTAATGAAAGTAATTAAGCTGATCACTTCAACATAATAATTATTATAAATTAGCTCTCACAACGAACACGTACGCTTAATCCTATAGATGTAATATTTCTATACAACAAGCGCTGAATAAACCATCAGTGTCTGACAGTCAGTTTTTCTGTTAAAACTACAAAAAATTGACACATAAAAGAAATTTACTCAAGGTGAATATCATAAACCGCATTATATTATAAAAACAGCGAAATCCTTCTTTTGACGGTCGTCAATGAAGCACCTTCGGCATTCGTGAACATGGCTGCCTTAGAGACACAACCCCAACAGTCGCTCTGATTGGCCAATAATTAGGTCATGCCTTAAGAGAGCGCCTGATTGGCTATGGCAGAAGCGACGATCATGTTCTGACTGACAAGCAGTATGGTTCTACTGTTTTCTACATCACTTAAAGAAAGCTAAAACGTCGCGGAAACCAACTTATTCACAGGCGCTCAGTCATTGCCTTCTAGATACAGTCCAAACGAATTGTTAGGTAGGTAAGGTCTGATTTTGTGCCAGGTCAAGATCCAAAGTCAAACAGATAGACAATACTTTTAGGCTTTACTTTACTTTTCATCATTATTACTATATAGGCTATCATTATTACTTCTATGTGTCATTACTTATTTTACATTCTATTTCGATGTTCCATTGTAAGTTTGATACTGGAGCAAGGACTGGAGTAATAAAGGCTATACTTATAGTTTTTACTTACTTACCTTATACCAAAGATTTTAATAATTAGCAAGATGGGTCATTCGCAAGAAACCAGGGCGCGTGATGTATTCTGGTCAGTCTGCGGGAATCGGCATCAATAGAGTACGCCTATCGTTCAGTTTCGCTGGGAACCTAAATAGGCCTACAGGTAACCCAGTTTTTTGTTTAGCTTCGGGGCCTACCCTCGAATGACTGCACAAAAATGCAGCCTGATAATTATCTAGATTACAGGTGGAATGAAACAGAATTTTTCTTGACAGGAATCAATTAAAACTGCTTCAATGCAGCAATGTTATTAAAACAATCGCTTCTACTTAAATTAAACGTAAGATAGTTGCTACGCTCGAGTGGACGGTGCAAATAGGCTACTTTTTTTATGCCATCCATAACGTCAATTAATTATTTATATTTGCTGCATATATTTGCACATAACATACATGTATATTATATAGTTACAGACTGCACCAGTATAATATTTTCAGTGACCCAACTTGCTTCATTCTCACAACTTTTATTTTGGCTATACGGTGAATGCATGATCACGCGCATGCGCTTAGAATTGAAGCGGCGATAACCAGTTACTTTACGGAGGAAGAGGAATAGAGGAGAAATCAAGATAGGAGATTTTGTGAAAAAAGAATGTTTTAAATAAGTTTGCTGTGAATCGGATATCCGAGTAATAACACAAGGTAGGGTTATTATGCTATACAAAATAAAAGCTAGGAAAACATTCAAAACAGAATAGTCTATCAAAGTATATTTTAACAGAAAACATTCAAACCTTAACGCGTTACATTCACGCCAAACTCCGAGATCATAGTTAAGCTTATTCGTTTGGGCCCTATAGTTGAAATTCCGTGTTCGAACTGTGACGATCGTATTCTGGTATTGCGATTATCATCCGCTCTTGGGCCTACTTTAGGCGGCATTAGGCCTGTATTCTGACATTGTTTACCCAACTTTCTTACTTGACTACTTATCTACCTGCTGAAAGCATCAGTGGCGGCGCCAGCATGGGGCCAGAGTGGGCTGAAGCCCCCCCCCCTATCGGCGGCTCAGCCCCTCCCAAACAAAAATGGGAAATCACTGCCAAATGCCAATGCCAGAGAGGAGGGAGAAAGGGAAGGAATTGGGGTTTTAGCCCCCCCCACCTGAAATCCTGGCGTCGCCACTGGTTAGCATCGGTCAAATTACACAGCTGATTGTCCGCGTTCGACTACTGCCGTGACTGTTGTCATAGCGACTATTACTCGATCCCTTATTCGGTCCCCTCCAGTTGATACTGCGTTCCATGGCTGTCTGAAGGCTGCGGGTCGATTGGCCACAGACAGTGGGCAGCTACGGACGTCAGCGGCCACACCCGAGGCCGACGCAAACAGCTCCAACGGTCTCTCGAAGGTTGCACGATTGGAGACACCACCAGGCGTCGCTCGTCCGTAGATCCTCAGGCGATTGGCCACCGTCTGGAGTTCGGCGCGAAAGTTGGCGTTCAGCCAGCAGTAGAGGAAGGGATTGACGCAGGATGACCCGAGCGCAAAGGCCTTTAAGAGAAGGTCAGTCGCCTTGAAGTTGGGACCTCGCACGAGACCGTAGTCGACTTCCGTGACGAGCGAAAACAGGTTCCACGGCGACCAACAGACGAGGAAGAGTGTGACGATGGCCACCAGGATGCGGTTGGTGTTGAGTCTACGGGCGTCACGCTGACGTCTCAGTGGCCGTGTCTTCAGACGGACGTAGATCCGGTAGTAGAGCACGGCCGAGACGAGGAGCGGTACGCAGAACTGGAAGGCGAACGTCAGGACCCCGTAACTGATCCTCGCCTCGACGTTCGGCCAGTTTTCGACGCAGTAGTGCCGGTCAATGTCAAGGTCGGGGTCGCTGAGAACGGATATGCTCGTGAAGAGCACGACCGGCGTTGAGAGAACCACCGAACCGACCAGACTGATGGCGACCAGGGCGAGGGCAGTCCGAAAGGTCAGGCCATCGCGGAGAGGATAGACGATCTGGCGATATCGGTCGTAAGCGATTAGCAGCATCGTCAGGGTGGAGACGTACATTGGAACGGCGAACCCGGCGAAGATGGCCCGGCAGAGGGTCTCCCCGAAGAACCAGTTGTCCGTCAGCTGGTAGTGGAGCTGGAGCGGGAGGCTGAAGGCGCACAGACCGACGTCGGAGAAGGCAAGGCTTGCAATGAAGACGCTCGTGGCCGTCTGCGGGTTGCGGCGGTGGACGACGGCGAAGACGACGACGCTGTTGCCCAGCACACCCGTCAGGATCACCAACGCATACAGAACGACGATGAAGACCTGAAAACAAGTCAACGAAGCTGTGACATTGACTTGTCGTAGGTTACCGATTACACAATTCTGTATCTCTATTGCGTATGCAGGCTACATAAAACTTTATTTAGGCCCTATACTGTACGTACGACTTTAACTCAGTATCGCTGAAATATCTAGGACCATCTACCTATGTTAAAGGCCTACTTACGTCTGCGCAGGTAGGCTGGTAGTTTCTGTCAGAATCAATATGGTAAGATATATGGTAAGATAAGAATTGCCCTCCTCCTTTATCCAGGCTTTAGTCAGGCAGCTCTCGAGTAGACTATAAGGGTGCGGCAGAGTTTTTTGTCTCCGCATTTGTTTCTGCTTAACGATTGCTGTGTGATAACGACAAGGCCGTAGCCAGGATTTTTTTTTGGGGGGGGGGGTGTTTACTCGTTCTTGAACAAGCCGACAAGCAACCAAGTCAACCGTCTATAAGGGGTTTGGAGGAGCGCTGTGAGCTCTCAAAGCACGGTAGAGCTGCATGCATCATCTAAGTTCTTACACCGTATATGTTAGTAAATGCAATATTATACATTATTTAATTTGGGGGTGTTTAAACACCGAAAACACCCCCCTAAATACGGCCTTGGATAACGAAGATAATTAGCGTCGCCCTCCTCCGTTATTCACACTTGGGACTGACCCCGCCATAAAGCGGAAGTGGCGGAGTTTCGTCTGCGCATCAAATCAGTACCGTTACGCTACCACACGCACACGCCGCGCAGACGCATCAGTCCCAGCGACCGGAGTCCCACGGCAACAGCGTCATACCCCATTCACACAGAACCAGAAACTGGACATATTCATGCCTGAGATAAAACGATCACGGTGTCTGGTCCAACCCATCGAAGTGATCCAATAACAGGACTCGCAGAATCAACTGACAGAAACCTTGGCGTCTGCATGATACGAATACTCATCGGTGTAAACTTGTCTGACATGGTCTTTGATTGGTTGCCTTCACTTAAACTTACACATTCTTAAATGCACTTTATAATAAATAAAACGGTAAAAGTTACACAGTTGTTCATTCTCCTCTATAGAAACTAGGCCTACTCCAGAATCCAACGACAGGACTTAACTGTTTATAAAGAAACGTCGACTAGTAGCTTGATCTTCGTGGTTATAATTATGCATGGAAAGACTCTATAGCAATTCCTACCTGGAAAATTGGTTGTTTCAGTGAGTCGAATCTCGGATCATTTATGCTGCCAGACAGATTGAGCATTCTGCTTTCGAATATGCACCGATAATTCTGAACGTTCATGGAGCACCTGGAAAGCATCCGCTTCCTTCCTTCCGTCTGCTTCCTCTCTTCCGACTGTGATGGCGTCTTCTGTTACTGGCTGTTGAGGCTGCAGTTGAGTGGGCGACTGCTAGACAAAGCCGTGCGACTTCCATGGTCCGCTTTTCCATCTAAGCGTACTCAGGGCCATGGAATATTGTCTAATCCTATAAGTAGGCTGAACCTGACATCTCTTATATACACATCAAATACACAAGTATATGTTAAGATTCTGTTGATGTACACGGTGACCATAAAAATGAAAGGTAAGTGTAATTATATACCTGAAATAATGTTGATGCTGATGAAATCCGGTTGGTCCATACTTTAGATAAGTTAGTTAAAATCTGCCTAGAGTAATTATAATCCATAGATTTATACAGCGCCCAACTAAGCTAACTCTTAGAAAACAGCATATTCACAGGTGCTCAGTCAATACAAACTCCATAGACATGGCAGGTCAGGTTCGGTTCCAGGTCAAAATACAAAAGTTAAGCAGGTATTATACGGGTACGTTGGAGGGCCATAGAGGTAAGAGGAAGGGAAAGAATCTGGATAAGATTTTTGGAAGATGACTGCCCTCAGGTTTGAATGAAGGACCTGCACAGTGATTCCAGGAAGTACAGTGTTTTTGAGTTTGTAGGGTGGTCCGGAGAAAGGAACATCACTTATCCGAAGATTCTTCACCGAAACGTTTTGCCAAATTTGCCAAATACTCTGTCGTCGCAACTCAAAGCCATTTCGTGTTAAATAACCACTTAATATAATTATGACGTTATATAAACTGCAACATTTATAAACTTTCAAAAATATTAATAGTGACCAAGCAAAAAGAGAAATTGTTCAGTCCAAATGAAATTTGATAGATGATTTTTTCCACATTGGCTACACGTTGTTTTTCTGGACACGGTGTACATAAGCGATATGTGGCCAACTAAGTCTGTTGCTGCACTTTCAGGGAATCCTTCTTTGTCACGAGCAGATGCTCTTAGGCTCAACTGCGAATCGTATTCTTCGTCGTTTGCTCCAAGCAGTTCATCGCCGTTGGTCCCATTCTATTAAATAAGTTACATAATCCCCTCATGTTATGCTAAACAATAATAGTTTTTATTGCCACTGTAACTCAGTTACATTAGGTCATGCCAGTTATAGTAAATTACCATTTATGATACCATTGAAAGTTTCAATTTGAAACTGCTCTCCCAGCATTTCCATGGGCATCAGACAGCTAGACAGACAGACAGACAGAGAGAGAGGGAGAGAGACAGACAGACATAGACAGACAGACAGAGACAGACAGACAGAGAGAGACAGACAGACAGAAACAGAGATATAGACAGAGACAGACAGACAGACATACAGAGACAGACAGACAGACAGACATACAGAGACAGACAGACAGAGAGAGTGAGACAGACAGAGACAGACAGACAGAGACAGACAGACAGAGACATACAGACAGAGATACAGAGCAAGAGGGAGACAGACAGAAAGACAGACAGGAGGCAGACAGTAACAGAGAGTAATGAGCAGAGGCAGAGACCTGTGCTATGCGTACTTGAGTAGGCGTGTCAGGGATGCACTGGCTTGCGCAGTTGCACAGGTGGGAATCGTGCTTGTGGTCAAGCCACACATCAAAACCTGCACGTGTAAAATATGTAGACCAAGCGACGCCGACCGAAAGACTACTTCAGTGCAACGTCGTTGGAACTGTACAGTCGCTCAGTTGGTCGTCGGGTCGGTTGAAGTCGCTGTTAGAGTATCATGCTGGTGTTCCTCGAATTAACCTCAAACAACAGTCGAGTGTTGCTTTTCACTGTCGATCGGAAACCCCGAATACCGGGCGGTCGAGCGATGCTACACTAATAATGGTGTAGGGGTATGTTCGGTGCATTGCAGCCGGAGGGTTGCGGGTTCGAATCCACCTCAAGGCGCCCCGTAGGGACCCTGGGCAAGTCCTTCACTCGCAATTGCTCATGCGCTTCGGCGTGAAACTCCGATTCAGTGTCGGCGCTGTAGTCGGGAGCGCCTCTGAGTAGAAATCTTAAGCAGCGCTATAACAATTGCTCATACATACATGCATACATACATACCTCCGCTCCTTGTTCGCCACTTTTGTCAGAAAACACAGCACTCGATCAACGAAGACCCTGACTCTTGTCGTGGAACAGAGTTGAGCTCTAAGGCTTCGTCTGGTGCGACGCTTTGGAAGTTTAGGACTACTGTCCAGTTTTGTACATTCTGTCAGTTCTGTAATTCAGAACTATGGAACTCTGGTTCAAACTAGAGATGTTCAATCTCATGTTCAATTTCAGTGGATGCATGTTTCTGCACGGCAATGTAATGTAATTGCTATTATGTATGAATTTATGTTTGTTTGCATTGAAGTAATGTATTTATTAGATTGGAGGAAAATTAATCAGAGCAATTAAACTACTACTCGAGGTTGCGCACTTAGGTTTCAAGTAGGCCTACACATACGAGGACGAGTACTTTGGTCTCGAGTATAAGCACGAGTACAAGTACTTGGGTTATAACACAAGTAGGCCTACACCTGGCTACACCGCAAGAACAACGAGCTATCTAGTTCGGTAACAATTAGGCTAAATCAAAGATGTATTTGAACTGATCGTGTTGAAAGCATGCACTCATTTAGTATTGCTGCTAACAGTGCTAAGAAATATTAGCTACTGGTATCCAATCCGAGTGCATGTAAAGCCTATAATTAGATGATCATGTACTCATTGTACTGTATGAGTAACATCTCTGTTTAAAGCTCGCCTGTATCAGCTTGCTTAACCTTTTCTGGTTTCTCTGGCTTAGCGGATTTCGAACTGACTTCTGCAATGGATTATGACATTGACTACGGATTCATTTCATTCATCGATTGATGACTTACGCATTATGAGGACGGTCTGACGCTAGATCAGTAATTGGCTTAGATAAGTCTATGTTCGGTTACGTGATGATGATGATGGTGATGATGATGATGATGATGATGATGATGATGATGATTGATGATGATGATGATGATGATGATGATGATGATGATGATGATGATGATGATGATGATGATGATGATGATGATGATGATGATGATGATGATGATGGGATGATGATGATGATGATGATGATGATGACGATGGCAGTTATTAGTATCAGTGTCAATGTCAGTATTAATGTTCAATTGATTGCAAAATCCATTTGCACCATCTCTCTCTATCTATACACTTAGCCTAAGTGTATGTGCTCGACGGACGATACTGCGATATTGACATGTTTTCAGAGTTTCTGACGCGGAGCAATATATATATATATACATATATATGCATATATATATATATATATATGTATATATATATATACACTAACAAATCGCTCAATTTACTCCATCTAGGGATTCTAGGCTAATATATAGGCTATTAGCCAATATATATATTGGCCTAGATGGGGTAAATTGAGTGTTATGATAGTCGGCTCAAGATCCACGAGATCCAGTCGACAACTGCACCACATACACGTACGATCTATGCGTGTACAACACTACCGTGGTCCAATGTAAGTGTATAAGTACATGTATATATATATATATATAATAGGCATTTATGTATATATGCATGTATGTAATGTATGCATGTATGCATGCATGTATGTAATGTATGCATGTATGCATGCATGTATGTATGTATGTATGTATGTATGTATGTATGTATGCATGCATGTATGTATGTATGTATGTAATGTATGCATGTATGCATGTATGCATGCATGTATGTATGTATGTATGTATGTATGTATGTATGTATGTATGTATGTATGTATGTATGTATGTATGTATGTATGCATGCATGTATGTATGTATGCATGTATTTACGTATGTACGTATATGTGTATGTGTGTGTATGTATGTATGTATGTGTGTATGTATGCATGTATGTACGTATGTACGTATGTGTGTGTATGTATGTATGTATGTATGTATGTGTGTATGTATGTATGCATGTATGTACGTATGTACGTATGTGTGTATGTGTGTGTATGTATGTATGTAAGTATGTATGTATGTGTGTATGTGTGTGTATGTATGTATGTGTGCATGTATGTACGTATGTGTGTATGTGTGTGTATGTATGTATGTATGTATGTGTGTATGTATGTATGTATGTATGTATGCATGTATGTATGTATGTATGTATGTATGTATGTATGTATGTATGTATGCATGTATGTATGTATGTATGTATGTATGTATGTATATATGTATTTATGTATGTATGTATGTATGTATACATGTATGTATGTGTGTGTGTTGTTGTTGAACGCTTTTATTGTAGCAGCAGCAAGTAACAGTGTAACACTTTTACAAAGTGAAAAACAAAATGAACAACATATAGCAACTGCACAAATGGAGTCCAAAAAAGCTAGTGCTTATGGACACTGACCCCACCTTTCCGTAGCTAGTAGCACAATTTCAAAGTTCTAACACTTAAGAGTAGATATACTATACATGTGCTACTCTATCATGTATGTATGTGTATGTATGTATGTATGTATGTATTTATGTATGTATGTATGTATGTGTGTGTATGTATGTATGTATGTATGTATGTATGTATGTATGCATGTATGTATGTATGTATGTATGTATGTATGTATGTATGTATGCATGTATGTATGTATGTATGCGTGTACAGTACTTTGTATGAACCCCGTGAGTTACACTACAGCGCCCTAAGAACCTTTCAAAGTCCTCAATGCCTGGCGCCTGTGTTAGGCAGAGAGCTGTCATTGCAGCGCCTGCATGGAAATGCGTCATTTGACAAAGCCGCACGTCATGCAGACAACGCTTCCAGATGCCGCGATGACCTGCCAATGCTAATACTCCTCCTGCTGTGAAGATGAAGATGCTGCTGCTGCTGATGATGATGCACGACCGTTTCAGGGCACGATAATATCTGGAATGCTGCAAGCGCTGCTGCGTCACAGCGAAGCGCTAAGTCGTCGGTTGAGAAGAAGACAGCGCTTGTAGGCCTATACTCTGGCGTGTGAAAACGAAGGATTTTCGTGCATTGATACTCGCCTGAGCACGTGAATACATGTACATTGAAACGAAGCCGGGGGCAAAACAGGAAGAGGACACCAGACGTATGACGAGCGTCATAGCATCTGTAGTCAGATGGATATCAACATTGGAGTGGATCATCAGCATCGAATTGCGACATCTGAGTATATTCAGTCTTCTCTGGTTCTGCCACAGACGCCTTCGATGACATGATGCATGGATTATATCTTCGTTGCGTACTAGATAGTTCGCACACTGAAACGGGGTGATTATATACTGTCAGCTACTCCCTTATAAGTTTTCATTTTGACGCGATAGTGGTGTGCTTCGTCGTTTCGTTTTTTATTAAAGCATACTGGCGCCAAATAAAGTAACTTAATTCAGTCAGATTCAATTCACAAAGCCACTGAAAGAAGTACAACAAATTTACTTTAGTTCCGTTCAGCTGCCGTTCAGTCAGCCATCGACACAGTTTCAACATAGCATCTACTGTTCAGTCGCAGTTCATCGAATCGTCGATATTCGTTATTTGCCAGCTCGATATGTGGTTAAAGTGGCTTGGGTGAGCAGTGGGAACTCCAAAGAAGAGTTTTATTGGAACACATGTGTTACCAGGGTTCCATCGCATGGCGAACAGTGGGAACGCAAGCAAAGAATTAAGAGAGCAGTGGGAATGCCGTTCCCTCGCGTCCCCACCCACTTTGAGCGCAGTTGACAACCCTCCTCAGCTCCGCTTGAACGTTCTTCCCCTGGTCGACATCGTCGTTCTGCCTCCCTCTGCTCCGCTAATCTACTTCCTCTTTCTCCTGTACAGTGTGTTGGATGACGGAAGAAGATGCCAGCGAAGAGAGGACTCATCGCTCCACAGAATACCTTCCTCGACAGTATTGTCCGTAGCTCCAGCGGACAATGCAAGTATATCGTCCGTCTTCTTCTATAGCCTACGTCTTCAATCTTGTCTACCTGTTTCAGTCTAATTATATGCATACCTGGTGATTTA
Source organism: Aporrectodea caliginosa (assembly GCA_020284085.1). Lineage (NCBI taxonomy): Eukaryota > Metazoa > Annelida > Clitellata > Crassiclitellata > Lumbricidae > Aporrectodea > Aporrectodea caliginosa. The sequence continues at coordinate 281,743 of JACEVL010001078.1, forward strand.
AGTAGACCTGTGGAGTACTACGCGTGCAGGAAGATGCTAACGTTGATGACACAGCGGCCGAATTAGCTTATGTTCACTCGTAAATGGTCGTTGTCCGTCTGTCCGTCCGTCTGTCTGTCTGTCTGTCTGCTAGTTTGTTTTTCTGCCTACCTGTCTCTATATCTCTATCTGTCTACAATACATGTATACGATGTAGCCTACTAAGACTAGATAGGAAATGTATTTACGTAGACATGTATGAATGTATGCACTGCATGTAGATATGTACATGTATGTATGTAAATATGTATGCATGCATGTATGTATGTATATATGTATGCATGCTTGCATTTGTATATGTATGCAGGTATATATGCATGCTTGCTTGTGTTTCCGAGACGGGTAACTAATTAATTAGACTATAATCGATTAGTTACCCGATTACTCGATTAGATAAACAGCTAATTTTAATTCTAGTCGATGAGCTGTTGCTTGATCCTAATTCTAATTCTAATTGATTAGCAATTTTTTTTAGCTAATTCTATTCGATTAGATTGTTTTAAATTATGCTAAGAATTTTCTGCTAGAATAACTGGGCCTAAACTATGGAACTCCATTGACCGTGGCATCCGTAATCAGAGGTCGCTCAACTCCTTCAAACAGGCCTATAAAAAACATTTACTTAACTGACGTTGATTTTACTGCTGCCATGCCTATTTCTCATCCTATGTTAATTGAACTGACACATGTTTCCTTTCTAGTTCTATCATTTTGTTCCATCATAGTGGGGAAGACTAGATAAGCCCATTGGGCTTCTTCTCCCCACGAATCGATTTTTAATACGTAACCTGTTAAACTTTAACCTCTTCAATTTTTTGTTTCTTATTAATGGCGCTTACGAAATGTAAACTGTTATTAACTGTATTCACACGTGTACATTGTACTCATTGTTCATGGAATCGATTCGAATAAATTTGATGATGATGATTGAAGAAGAACGAATAAAAAACTGCTGTGTCAAATTACTTGATTCAGTCAATGCAACCAATTTCTAAAGGGAAAATGAAAGTTTCGTAATTCTAATGAGAGTTGCAGTTCCACGATATCGTATATGCCAACAAGGAATACCATGCGAGCTAAAGAGACTACAGTAACTTGTTGCTGTAACTCTATGTGCTTTGATTAAAATTTGACTAAAATTCATGAAGCAAATATATATGTGAATTATCAACATCTGTTTAATTCAAATTGCTAATTAAATTAGTTGCTGCTAATTTTAATTGTAATCGATTAGCAAATTTAAGTGGTTAAATCTAGTTCTAATCGATTAGCAATTTAACTAATCATGCCCATCGCTGATATGTCCTTGTATGCAGGTGTGTATATGATTGCAAGCGTGTAGCCTATATATGCAGGTGTGTATATGCTTGCATTGTGTGTGTGTTTATGCAGGTATGCATGTATATATGCACAGCGTGTGGCTTCTTTGAAGTTTCTTTAAGACTGTTTTTTCTCCTTAGATGATAGTTTTCTGTTGGCCAACGCGCGTATCGTCGACAGTCCGATCGTCTACTGCAACGAAGGATTCCGTCGCCTGACCGACTACTCACAGGCAGACGTCCTCTGCAAGAACGGATCCTGTGCCTTCATGTACGGACCGCTTACAAACAGCGATACGACCAAACATCTACAAATGGCGCTACAAAACGCCCACCAGGAGCAGATGGAGATCATTCTGTATAAGAAGAACAGTGAGTATGCATCGACTGAAAGATTGCGAATGGCAGTTTGTCGAGTCCTTGTATGTAAGAGCTGTTAAACGAATGTCTTCTTCACGGGGGGTTGGGTTGCGGGAATTGAGGTTCCTTTGTCCTCTTTTACATGTGTTTTCCTGCCATGACGTCGTTTCTACCTCTGTCCCTGTCTCTGTCACTGTCTGTTTCTCTGTCTTAGTAGGTATGTCGCGTTCTCTCTCTGTTAATGTGACTGTTTACTCAGTGTCTGCATCTATCTCAATCTGTCTCACTAGCTCTCTCTGTTTTTCTAACTATCTATCTCTTCTGGCTCTCTCTGCATGTGTGTGGCACTGTCCATATATCTGTGTCCTTGTTCCTTTCTATGTCTCTATCTCTGTCTCGTTATTTGCCTCTATATATATTTCTATATGTCTATCTGTACCTTTATATAATCTCTTCAATCAACTTCAATTATCGAATGCGATTTCGCTTAGACGAGATGATTAACCTTTTGATGTCTCATGTATTACTCTAACAGCGCCAAATAAGTTTTCAGACTCGATTTTCTTCTCCGTATCTCTGTATCTATCTGTTTGTGTGTTTGTCTGTGCGTCTGCCTGTGTGTCTGCCTGCCTCTGTCTTCATCTGTCTGTCAGTCTGTCTTTCTCTCTGTCTCTGTCTCTCTCCCTCCTTCTCTCAGTTCCCAACAGTGTTTTCTCGGCTGAACTGTTAATGATCACAAATTGCATTGCTTGGAGACATAATTATATGGACATAATTAATTATCCAGGAGGTCGGGCTGCCCTCCTAGTTCTGAAAAAAATCGGCATTCTCATCCATACTCAATCGGACGAACGTAATTGAATTTATTCAACCTCTTCAACCACTTTGTCAGCACCGGCTGATGGTCATTTATCGATGGACCGATCTCCATTTATGTGGCGCCTGCGTCGGTGCGTCTCAAAACGAGATCGGGGCGTAATCAGAGTACTCGGAGAAGAATTTGCTACAGGTATAGCCACTTAGCGACAATATGGCGTCGTCCGCGCGGTCTTCCTTGGAATTACAACCGCGTGGAACTTAAACTGTGATACTCCGCCACTGCTCGTACTCTGGCAGTGCCAGTCCCAAGCCTGGACAAAGAAGGAGGGCGACGCTTATTATCACACAGTGTCGTTAAACTGAAATTACTACTAAGACTTACTTAAACTGTGAACCTTCAGAATAATAACAACAGCGACAATAACTTCTATAGAGTCTGAAACTCTCGAAATTATGGCCGGTGACAGTATTGTCCTTGTCCACGAAACACTCGGAAACAGTCATAATAGAGACTTTTACTAACTAATTGAAATTCCCATTCAGAAGAATTTCAGCGTAATTATTAAAGATTATTATTATTATTATTATTTTTTTTTTTTATGCCCCGAGGTATACATGATCCCTCAGGGACTTCAACACTAATTAAAAACAGTAAAATTCGTCTGGAACGGCACCTAATCGTCGTTAAGGTCCAGTGTGGCAAAAGTACCGCGGAAAGCCACCGCATTGAACCGCTGGACCATTACAGATATGCGCTGGAATAGGTAGGAGGTCTCGCGTACATCTCCAGAAATCGTGCTGAGGTTCTGTCCCAAGGATGAAATAAAGTCCAAGCCTTCAGAACTCACCGGGCCCATATTATTATTAAATAAATTTGTAACGCGCGCAAGGTCACGCCGAAATGTGAATCTGAATCGAAAGGATGTATATTTGAACTGCAATTTATGCTCGATATGACCTCCTTCGGCCGCAACACAGGCTAAGAAAACCGTTGAATACTCTTCGCTAATGGAGAAGAAGATGGTTAAACAGGAGTAGGAGAGGCAGAAGTAGAAGGAGGTCGAAAATCTGGACTGGACAAAAGAAGCCTGTTTTATGAGTCAGAGTATGAAAACTGGAGGAAAGAAAGAGAGAAAGAAGACATGGAGGAGGAGGCAGAGGATGGAGACGAGGAGTTAGAGTGAGAGGATGGCTAGGAAAAGGAAGAGAGGCTTGAGGACTGGAAATCACTTGAAGAGAATAATTCTCTCTGCCTTAGGCGCCTAATTCATTAACCGTGTTTTCCTCATGCAGCTTATTTCGTCTCCAGCCAAACCCAGTCGTCACTGCAGATAAAAAACGTTCGTAAAGGTCAAACGAATTCTTGGAAACATGTCCATCCATCCGTTCGTCTGCCTGTCCGTCTGTATATCCGTCTGCCTTTCTGTCTATTATCCCTTCCTTCCAGACATTATTCGTCCTTCCATTCTTCGCTTTGTTCACCAGTGGCCGTCTCTCTCTCTGTCTCTCTGTCTCTGTCTCTCTCTCTCTCTCTCTCTCTCTCTCTCTCTCTCTCTCTCTCTCTGTCTCTCTCTGTCTGTCTGTCTCTCTGTCTGTCTCTGTCTCTGTCTATCTCTGTCTCTGTCTGTCTGTGTCTGTCTGTCTGTCTCTCTGTCTGTCTCTGTCTGTGTCTGTGTCTGTGTCTGTGTCTGTGTCTGCCTGTCTGTCTGTCTGTCTCTCTGTCTATCTCTGTCTCTGTCTGTCTGTCTGTCTCTGTCTGTCTGTCTGTCTGTCTCGGTCTCTGTCTGTGTCTGTGTCTGTCTGTCTGTCTGTCTGTCTGTCTGTCTGTCTGTCTGTCTGTCTGTCTGTCTGTCTCTCTCTCTCTCTCTCTCTCTCTCTCTCTCTCTCTCTATCCGACTTTCTTTCGGTTTATTCAGTCCATCCTTTCATGAGTTTGGCACTCCGTTCGCCCGTTCGTTTGTTCGTCTTTCTGTTATTAACTATGCACTGGCGATTGCGAAATTGTGAATTTAGTTCATCCAATTATCCATCCATCCATCCATCCATCCATCCATCCATCCATCCATCCATCCATCCATCCATCCATCCATCCATCCATCCATCCATCCATCCATCCATCCATCCATCCATCCATCCATCCATCCATCCATCCATCCATCCATCCATCCATCCATCCATCCATCCATCCATCCATCCATCCATCCATCCATCCATCCATCCATCCATATATCCATCCATCCATCCATCCATCCATCTTTATATCCATAAATCCATAAATCTATCCATCCATCTTTATATCCATAAATCCATCAATCTATCCATCCATCTTTATATCCATAAATCCATCAATCTATCCATCTATCTTTCTCTCTCTGTGTCTCTGTCTCTATCTTTTTCTCTAGTTTAATTAATTATCAAATAGAAGTTGTTTTGAACTCCTGGTATCAAATATATACAAACATATAATTACAGTGGGTATATATATATATATATATATATATATATATATATATATATATATATATATATATATATATATATATATATATATATATATATACATATATACACATATATATGTTTGAATAGCTTTATTACAATGAACCAGTCTAGTAATGAAACTATAATAAACTAATGTTCTCTGCTGTACGCTATCTTCGTTTCAAAATTGCCATTTTTGTCGCGTAAACACATAATTATCTTAATCATTTTAGCTTTACTTCTGATTACTTTTAGCTTGTACATATCCCATCCTTTCAATGTATATACGCCGTTTTTTATACGGTACTTCCGGATCAAGTGACTTGATTTCTATTCCTCACACTTTGTTTAAACGGTACTTCTCGGTTTAAATCCTTCGCATTGAAGCCAGTTGTTTGTGTTACAGAACAGCAGGATCCGATGTGGGTCTTAGTCCATGTAGCGCCTGTTCGCAATGACAAGGACTGCGTTATTCTGCTGCTTCTTGCCTTCAAGGATATAACGTTTCTGAAGCCGCCAATCGAACAGCCACAAGAAAAGAATGGAACAGGTAAGCACAGGCAACAGGTGGCGTCGTCTCGTCGCCCATTTCTACATTTTAAGCAAAAATTGCTTAAAACAAGAATCGTGCCTATTCTCTAACATGGACGCATGTTCCACGCCTATGAGTAGGTCCTAACGCCTTGAAACAGAATATCCTAGTGTAGCCAAAAAGGCAAAACACTTATCTTGTGTCGTGTAATACAGCACACTAACTGTGGGCAATGATCGTACATTATTGTGACCTTCAGTAGCAAGTAAAATAAATTAGATAAAAAACTTGATAACAACTTAAAGTAAAGAAAACATACTAATTTGCATGCCTCTCTGTTGCTGTTCTTGTAGCTGCTGGTGTTACTGATGATGATGATGATGATGATGTTGTTGTTGTTGTTGTTGTTGTTGTTGATGATGATGATGATGATGATGATGATGATGATGATGATGATGATGATGATGATGATGATGATGATGATGATGACGACGACGACGACGACGACGTTGACGATGATGATGAGACAAAAATTGTCTTTTAGTAGACTGCAGTAAATCTTCCAGAACACCAGACATGAGACAGTTATCGGTTCATGTAATACATGCGCCATGCTTTAGAGCCGGATGCCGAAAGGCTTAACTTTCAAAAGCAAATGCACATCTCAACGCAAAATGCTTCACCGTGAATTAATGGCATGCTATTTGATACCAACACTCACTCGAGATGACGCAAAATCATTCGATACAACATGTTCGTTGATGCTAAAACGCTTTAGCTATTGCGTTCAAAGCACTGCGCGTAGGAAGTGCGAGAAAAGAGGATGATAAATAAAAATTTGCATGAATTCGTTACCTGACTTTTAAGTCGAAATCAATCGTATAGGCCTACGTTAGAGCCACCAGCGACACTGCTAATCGTAATCGTAAGCCCCACATTTATAAAGCGCTACTTAAAAGCCAAGCGCAGAGCACCAGCTTATTCACGAGCTAAGTAGAGTGTTGTGAGGGCTGCATGCGTGACCTTATAGTTCCGGTGCAGATTCGGATTTTGTCCCCCAACAAGGAACTTTTATGGTTTAAAAAAATGCAATTACAGGATTTGTTCTTTTGTTGGACCATATATTGATTGATTGATAACAAGAGCTAATGGAGTACGCCTGCTGAACGTAATTGGCGTCCCGATCATCTGTTTAACAATCGTAATTATAACAGTAAACTACAGATTTCTAAAGCGCCGCTTGTGAGCTAATAGCAGGGATATGTGCTAATCGCACAATTCAAGAGTGCTGTCCTACAGATTTTTAAAGCGCCGCCTGAGTGCTAATAGCAGAGCAATATCATCCTAATAGCATATTCAAGAGCGCTGTCGACTCTTTAGCGGCTCAGCCACCACTAAGTCTCTGGCCTTTGAAGCAGCGATCTTGTTTAACTCTATTGGTTTCTTCTTATTCTCTTTATGTTGTTATATGATATATATTGCTGTTATGTTTTGGGTTGCAATAAATTGATTTGATTTGATACGTTGATTGTTTTGTGAGTCTAGCGGTGAAAGATCGTCCCTGTCAGTCGGCAAAGGTGTCAGTCGTCAAGAACAACTCTCTCCAACGCCTGTTCGCTAAGACATCGACCTCGCGAGATATCATCGTCAGAAATTATCAAGTGGCTCCAGTAAGCACCCTCAGGCCTTTATGCACCATCAACATCACCATCAAGATCGTCATCGTCGTCGTCATCATCATCATCATCACGATCATTGTCGTCATCGTCATCGTCGTCTTCTTCATCATCATCATCATCATCATCATCATCATCATCAACATCATCATCATCATCATCATCATCATCATCACGATCATTGTCGTCATCATCGTCATCGTTATCGTCATGGTCATCAAAATTTCCTGTTGCGTCTCTTATATAAAAAAAGTTTCAACTCAATAAGTTCAGTCAATTCAATCAATCCTTATTGTAAATGATGAATTTGGAGGATGGTTTATACACCGTCATCTAAGTTGAACGAGGAAGAAAAATACGAAGAAGAACATTATACATTATGTGAACGTCAGCAAAGTTTCGTAGCCCAGCTGAAGTCAAAGAGGCGGGGAAGGGTAATGACCTTACTAAGAATCAACTACTAATAGGCTACGTAAGGGCGACGACGATGTTGCCTCAGATGGACGAATCTGGCTTTTGAAGACGATCTTATTTGTTTCCGTGGCGATGATCATAGTATCAAAAAAGTTAATTAGGATGCGGCCATTTGCAGCAGCAGCAGCAGCAGCCGAAGCATCGTTAGCCACCTGGGATGGCCAGATGCGGCCATACTACCCTCTCTCCTCTTCCTCTTCTGTCGTTTCCTCATCTTCTTCCTCTTGTTCATCCTCTTGTTTGTGTTGTTATGTTTTCTACTTATTTTTCTCCTTCAACCTTTTATCTTCCATCTTTTCCTGCTCCTTTGTTCTCCTCCTCCTCCTCCTCCTCCTTCTCCTCCTCCTCCTCCTCCTCCTGTTCGTTCTTCTACATTTCTTCCACCTCGCTCCATCTTCATTCTCCTCCTCGTCAATTCATTTGTCTCCCCTTCATCACCAGTATTCTTCGTCGTCGTCGTCGTCCTCTTCTTCCTGTCATCCTCTTGTTCCTCCTCCACTTCGTTTTCTTCTTCCTCCAGTATTCTTCTTCTTCGTCGTCGTCGTCTTCATCCTCCTCCTGGTCCTCCTCCTCTTCCTCTTCGTTTTCATCTCCTTCTTCTGCCTCTTCCTTTCATCCTCTCTTTCTCTTCTTCCACTCTTCTACGTTCGCTCAAGCAGCAGATTAAAGCGATCTGAGCATCCTTCGTCATCAAAAACCGGATCCAAGCATTCACACACACACACACACACACACACACACACACACACACACACACACACACACACACACACACACACACACACACACACACACACACACACACACACACACACACACACACATAATGTCACACAGACTGTACACTCAAACATCTGCTGATCACAAATAAAAAACTGACCGCATAAGACGAGCAATAGCAACTATAAGTCCAAAGGACAGACAGTCAGGCTTCCAAGCAGACCGACAATCACCTAGTCAACGCATCCACGCAGACAGACAAGCAGCAAGCTGCAAGTCAGGTATGCGTCGCAGATAGGTCACTGAAATAGAGGCACAGGTGAACGCTAGAAGATTGCTTCGTGTGCACAAAAGTGCAATATATTGCAGATAAAATATGTGCAATATACAGTAGATAAAATATGTATACACAATGTTTTATATAGACTGTGTGATTGCATGCGTGCACGTACTTATATGCATATGCTACATATAAACTACGTGCTATGAACTGTGGATTTATTGAGGTGAGCTCTAGATTAGATAAGTTAATAAAATCGGATTAGATTAACAATTAAGAGAGAAATTGGATCGAATTGTTTGAGATGACACACCGGGTGTATATAAGGCACACAATGAGGCTCAGACCATAGTCGACTGCTAGCAACATGTCTTTTCCGACTGATTTAGCCTATCTGTCACTGAAGATAATATACTTGCTTAGATAATGTCACTCCTACCCAAGTGTCTTTCCCCCACTGGTTCCGACTATATCTCATTCAAGACACACTGTCATCGTACATTTCACTCCTATCCATAATTTTCCCCACCTGATTCAGACTATCCCTATTACATTCGCCTCTGAGTAAAGACCATGAAGGGCGCTATATAAATTTCGAATGATTGACTGAACTGATTTACCCACCCAAGTTTTCCCCACTGGTTAAGACTTCCCCACTCCTGTCTTTAGGTCCTTCCTTCGTGGTTCCCCCATTGAGGATACATTTCCCCCATCCATTTCACACCTGTCCACCCCTCCACTGCTGCCAAGAGTGTTTCCGCCAGGCTGATAAATCTTTGGGCTGATGCACCAACACGACAATAACAATCCAACAAGAAAACATCGCTCCTTGTGCTTCACGAGTTCACGTGTCGATGGTAGATAAACAGCAGAAGTCGATATATAATTAGGTCAAATTACGAGTCATTAACCGGTGCTTGAAACAGAATATACGGAGATTCAATGTCGCTGCGTTTGATGTTGCAGTTAACGTATTTAAATATTTATGCAGGGCTTTTATCATCTTTCGAAACTGCTGCTTTTACTGCTACGTAGCTGATCTAAACTGCACTGAACATAAAGTATAATAATTATGTATACATGTATGTATGTATGTATGCATGTATGTATGTATGTATGTACATGTATGTATGTATGTATGTATGTATGTATGTACATGTACGTATGTATGTATGTATGTATGTATGTCTGTCTGTCTGTCTGTCTGTCTGTCTGTCTGTCTGTCTGTCTGTCTGTCTGTCTGTCTGTCTTCCACATCTTCATATTAAGGCACAATTTCACACTCAAAAGCAGGGATGTGGGGTTTTTTAATCAGAAAGGACGTCCTATTTAAGTTTGTTGAATGTTGATAAACCCAGGACTTGCTCCCAAAATTAAATTTACAAGAACCGTTTTTATAAAGTTACAGCAAAATAAAGGAGGAGCTGTCATATTAATGGTGCTGTACGTGTATCGATCATCCCTGTGGATATGACATTAATGCGCTTAACGAGGACTGTGATCACTTGTTGTCACAGCTGATCCTTGTCAATAACATTTACAACGTAGACCTAATATTTGCGGATTGACGATTGCCATGCATGTCACTCACAAATTTCTAATTCCGCGTCATCCGATTAATTTCAATTTACCATACTGCGGTCTAATCGAATTAGGTCCGTACTTCTGAAACTGCGACAATAATTCACAACATATTTACTGTACAAATTCATCAGTTGGTAATTATGATTGGCAGTCTTAGCGAGTGAGGTAATTATGATTGGCAGTCTTAGCGAGTGATGCATCAGACCATTTTTCTATTGTACTCTACGGTGACTTTTCGCCTGTTTTTAATCGGTACATCTGGTGTCTAAAAATTAATTAATTAATTACCAGGTTTAAGCAAATTTCACACTTAGTAATGCTGATTGACATGTCCGACAATAACATAGCCTGTGATAATGGTGACATTCCCTTATATAGCGCCTCTACCGGAGACTTACGCAGAGTAACTCATTTAATTACTGCAGATTTGTTTGTCGTGGATGACATAGAAATACGTGAAAAAAATGAATATCCTAAAAAATTAATAATGATCTTACCAACATAGGGCATATTTGGGCTAAATTGTTAGTAAAATTATGTAGTGTCGGTACGCACATATATGACACCATTGCACCAATGTATGCGTATGTTTTTATTAGGCCTAAGTTTAACAGTCCATTTCTCTTTCAATTGTACCTGTGGAATGATCTTCTGTTGACCTATAATCCAGTGACATTTAAACTTGTCCGAATTGGGCTGTATTTAAAGACTATTCGCATAATAGGCCCCTACTGCACTTAACAAGGTAACAAAAACACTTGAGATGTGCAATTGTTGGAAATTCTATCGTGAAATCTGTCTTAGGCGACCCTGATAGCGGGATTTGTTGTCCTTAACCCGTCAGGATGGGACCGTAACGTTCGATACGGTTTCCATACGGGACATGGTTCTTAACTTCTTATATAATAATGTTCTTTTATTAATTCAAAGTACGCAGTACGATTACATGACATAATGGTAACAGATGAAAACAAGTTTAACAGGAGTCGAATCTAACTATGCCAGACTGCAAGGCGCCCATCTGTCCTACTGCTCTTTTTACAGTCGCCCCAGAGGGTGGAAGGCTGAGTCAACCTTATGGGGCTAGCGGGTATCGAACCCGTGTCCTTCTGATCTTCGTGCCAGCTTGTTACCATTCAACCATCCCCGCTCCACGTGAGCATGCTGGCAGGGCATTGGTCTCACCCTTGTATGCCTATTGATATTTTTCTTTGAATGACTGGTATAGGCTAATACCGTAATTTGGTGTTCAACATGAAGTTCATGCATATGTGTGTATGTATTTGTGCATGCATGTATGTATGCATGTATGAAAAACTACTGTTCGACCGTTGTCAATGATGCAACGTAACATATTTCACAACCATTAGTCCTAGATCTCTTCCCAGACAAAATAATGGCTCGACTTTGACTCGTCGCAAAGTGGTTCCGCACTATGTCACTTTGTACATTTATATTATACAATGGCTCGTCGCAAAGTGGTTCGGCACTATGTCACTTTGTACATTTATATACATGTAGATAATGTAATAAGATTTACTCTGGTTGTGAAATATATGTTTCCTACATCCGCCAGTTTAATTTCAATTCGAATTCGGCAAAACTGAACTTTAAAACCAAATAAATGCTAACTTTTCCAGCATCCGCCAGTTTAGAACTCGCCTCGCTCGAAGCCATATTGAAGCTGTTCCCATTTCCTTCAATGGTGTTACATGCCAAGCGAGACGTCTAGTGAATATAACATAAACATCGTTGCCACGCCTTCTAAGTCCTTCTAAGTCCTTCTAAGTCCTTCTATGAAGACGTGTGTTTTCGGTCAGCTCAGCTGCTGGCTATAGCAGTTGCCAGCTGGACGGCGCTGTGTGTTTGGCACACTATGCGTCAATGGATTCGGTGTTTCGTACACGGGGTAGGCCTACTTTGATTTGGTGCCTTTGTTTTTCCTATTTCTTTAAAGTTTTGCGCCCCTGGAAATTCAGCACCCGAACAGTTTGCCTAGACCTTTATTCGGCCCTGGCTGCAGTTAAAGTGTAAACAAAACAATGGCAATCCACAGAAACTGTTCCAGTTGTTTGTCGTTACGAAGGGATAAGTATTAATTAAGCAGCGTCGAGAGAGAGAGGAGAGAGAGAGAGAGAGAGAGAGAGAGAGAGAGGAGAGGAGAGAGGGAGGGAGGGAGAGAGGGAGGGAGGGAGGGAGGGAGGGAGGGAGGGATAGAAAGAGCGAGAGAGAGAGACAGACAGACAGACAGACAGACCGACAGACAGACAGATCGACAGACAGACACAGAGACAGAGACAGAAGACGAGGCGAGGAATTATCCGTCTAGCTCGGAGGTTCCCAAACTGGGGTGCATGCAACCCAGGGGGTGCGACACGTCATGTCATTTCAGGGCTGCGACAGAGAGGGAATGTATGAATTATAAGAATGCATTTATAATACATTATAAGTGTTTGAGCTGTCATACGATAAGTAGGGGTATTATAAGTGTATTTCCATATAACATTGTAAGCCTGTAAGGCTAGCCTAAGGCTTATAAACACAAGTTTCAGAAGTACATTTTCGTGTATGCATCTTCAAATGTGACAATACTTTTGTTGGGGATGCGAACATTGGTCAAACATTTGCCAGAGGTGCGGGGCATAGAAAAGATTGGGAACCCCGGTCTATCTGCAGTCGACTGGATTCACATGTTATCATCGCTTCAGCAGAGCAGAGAGGATGATTGTCTTCACCTCAGAAATCAGTCCTATCTCTCACCACGAATGCTGCTGCTGCTGCTGCTGCTGTTGCAGATCCTGCATGCGGTTACGGTGCACCTGCACTATTGAAGTCGCGTGTGCATCTCCCCGCGTCTCGTGAACGCAGCTGATCGAAATGGACGTTACCAGTGAGACGATGGGTTGGGGAGAGAGTTGGATTGGATAAGATGGAACTTAATAGGATGGAATTGTAGGAAATGTTATGGAATTGAATTCTAGGTTTAGGTGGTTTGGGATCATGAAACGCGACTGAGATGGAATAGGCCTAATCATTGCGGGATTAGGATGGAATGGGTCCAATGGGATAAGATTACATAACATAACATAACAAGGGTTTTAAGTGGTTCAGAAGACGTTTAGTCTGTGTTAGAACCACTGCAATTAACCTGGAACATGATTAATAGCCCAATTTTCCTAGCTTCTTCTTAAAAGCTGTGATAGTGTCCACTGAGACAGTACTATCATCCAAACTATTCCACAAATCTACAACTCTTGCACTGAAGCATTTCTGTCCTAATGTCCCTTTCGGTTTCTTAAATAATTTATACCTATGTCCCCGAGTTGCCTTGTTTGGTGCTAATTCAAAAAACTTCTCCTTCTGCACTGCCTCCTTTCCAGTAATAATCTTGTAGGCTTCAATTAGGTCTCCTCTGCTCCTCCTTCTCTCCAATGTTGTTAGTCCACACCTTTTCAACCTTTCTTCATATCCCAAATCCTTGTAGCCCCAAATCATTTTTGTAGCTCTTCTTTGCACCTTCTCCAGCTTTTCCATGTCCTGTTTCAGGTAGGGACTCCATACCTGGATGCAGTATTCCAACTGTGGCCTAACCAGTGATTTGTATAACCTCAATATTGTATCCTTTTCTCTGGTGACTATTGTCCTTCTTATCATGCCTAAAGTCGAGTTAGCCTTTTTTGATGCTTCAGCACATTGCCTAGAGGGTTTTGCACTCTTGTGCATAATCACTCCCAAGTCCCTTTCTTCCTCACTCACTTTCAACACCATGCCCCCATTTCATATGAAAACTCGCTGTTTCTCTTCCCCATATGCATCACTGAGCACTTTTCCACATTAAAGAGCATCTGCCAGTCCTGTGACCATCTGAACATTCTTCTTAGATCTTCCCGTAGTATCTCCGCTTCTTTTTCATTTCCCACTGCTCTACATAGTTTGGTATCATCTGCAAATTTAGAAATTTTAGATAAAATCCCATCATCGATGTCATTAATAAAAAGTACGAACAGCAATGGCCCAAGCACTGATCCTTGTGGCACTCCACTTAGCACTGTCGTCCAGCTAGAATGTTTGTCACCTATGCCCACCTTTTGTCTTCTTCCTGATAGCCAGCTTTGAATCCATGCTAATACCTGCCCTCTAATCCCGCATGCTTGCAACTTCTTGGCCAGTCTTTTATGAGGTACTTTGTCAAATGCCTTGGCAAAATCTAAGTAAATTACATCTACAGGCTTTCCCTCATCTATCCTCTCATAGACTTCCTCAAAGAATTCCAAAAGATTTGTCAAACACGAGCGACCTCTAGTAAATCCGTGTTGACTGCCCTTAATCATGTTATGCTCATTCAAGTGTCCCACTATATTATCCTTAACAATTCTCTCCATGACCTTACACACAACACTGGTTAAACTTACTGGTCTGTAGTTACATGGTTCACTTCTGTTTCCTTTTTTAAACAATGGCACTACAAGAGCATCTCTCCATTCCTGTGGTACAACTCCAGTCTGTATCGCTTTATTAAAGATCTGTGCTAATGCCTCTCCAATTTCTTCCCTCACTTCATGTAAGAATTTAGGATGTAGTTCATCTATTCCTGGACTCTTGTCAGTTTTTAACCTTTTCAGCTGTTCCACCACATTTTCCTTAGTGAACACTATCTGTGTTAGTCCTTGACCACCACTCTCTAAAAATGCTTGGTTGGGTTCAGGGATGTTTCCTAATTCCTCCAATGTAAACACTGAGCTGAAATATTTATTAAGCGTTTCAGCAGCTTCCACATCATCCACAATAACTTCTCCATTCTCCTCTTCCTTTTTCAATGGCCCTACCCTTTCTTTCCTTTTCTGCTTGCTTCTCACATAGTTGTAGAAACTCTTGCTGTCTTCTTTTACATTTCTTGATAACTTCTCCTCAAAGCTTTTTATTGCTTTCCTGTTTGCATTATTGCATATGTTTCTTTTATTCACATACTTTGCTTTTGATTTCTCAAGTCTTACAACATAGTCACAGTCCAGTCCATTCTTTCTTTCCTTCTTCAACTGCTGAAAATTCTTCCAAGCTTTGTTCTTTGCCCTTCTCTTTCTTTGAACCTCGCGTGTTACCCATGGCCTCTTCTTGTTGGTCCTTTTGTGCTTGGGTATGTTCTCCTCAATAATCTCTTTCATAACTTCATTAAACTTCTTCCAAGCATCGTTCACTCCCAAACCCCTTACTGCAGATTCCAAGTCCTTTTCCTTCAGTCTTTCCCTCACTAATTCATAGTCCGCCTTAAAGAAGTTGGGTCTTTTCACATACGCTTTGACTTCCTGGGTTTGCTCCATGACTAATTCCCATCTGACAACCTGATGATCACTAGTGCTAAAATGCTCCCCCACGCTCATATTTTCTACCATATTTTCCTCAGTTGTTATGACTAGGTCCAAAATGTTGTCTCCTCTGGTTGGCTCCATAACATGCTGTTGCATAAAGCTGGCATCAATAAAATCCAAGAATATCCTATCTTTTTCTCTCTCTCCTTCCAGTTTTTCCCAATCAATATGGTAGTTGAAGTCTCCCATGATCACGGATGTTTCCTTATTAGCCAATTCCAGGAGTTTGCACATCCCTTGATCAGCTTCTTCGGTCGCATCTGGTACCCTGTAGCAAACTCCCACCAGTATCTTAGACCTGTTTATTTGAATTTCACACCAGATGCTCTCCTTGAAGGTCTCATTGCTCATATCCCATCTCTCCACTGCATTAATATTGCTCTTAACATATAGCAAAACCCCTCCAGCCCCATGTCCCACTGATTTCTGGTTAGCTCTGTCCTTTCTAAATAATCTGTATCCATCTAGAGCTAGTTCGCTATCTGTGATTTCCGGTTTTGTCCATGACTCTGCTATTCCAATTATGTCGGGTGACTCGTTATCTGCATACAATTCCAGTTCTGCTCGTTTTGTGATACTTACAATACTCCTCACATTTGCAAACATACACTTTAGCATTTTCCTACCTTCAGTTTCCTTATATTTCCTGTCTTCACTACTGCACGTTTTCTTTTTTCCTGGCTTTTTGTCTTTATTTGTGTGACAGTTAGTGAGTCTTTTTACTGCACTAGCCGTCTTCCCACCAAGTTTAAAGTCTTCATCATGATGTATAGTTGTCTTGCAACCATGTCCGCACCTCGAGCATTCAGATGCAGTCCATCTCTCCCCAAGTAGCCGCCTTTCCAAGGATTGAATTCCACCTCGCAGTATTGAACCATTTCTTCCTCGCACAGTTTCTTCAGCCTCCTGTTTACCTCAACTCTCTTGCTGTCTAACGCCTCGCTCAGGTCCTGCCTTGGCAAAATACCCATTACCACAACTTGCCCCTTTCTGTCCTCGTTCAGCCTCTGCATCATGTCTTTGTATTTGGACATCATTTCTTCCGTCTCATCCATGCGAAGATTGTTAGTGCCGACTTGCACGATCACCGTGTCCTCCTTCTCTTCTTTCTTCTCGATTTCCAAAAACATCTGTTCAATTCTCGCTCCTGGTTTACAAACCGTGTCGAATCCAGCACATTGCTTCTGCAGATTCCTCCCAACGTGTCTTACTAGGGAATCTCCTACCAAAACCACTCTGTTCTTTCTTTGATCGGAGACTGCCTTTTCGGGTTTCTGCATCTTTGGCTGTCCTGATGTCCTTTCCATCTTTCCTTGCACCACGTCCTCCGAGTCCTTGCAGTTCTTTTCTTCTGTTAGAGCTCCTTCTTTCTTCTGGTTGTTGGTTTTCTCCAGAGCATTCAGACGTTCCATAACTGATTGCTTGAGATCGTATGGAAGGCGATAGTAATGGATGTTTGAGATGGAATTAGGGTAGGTAGAATGGGTCATTTTTGGCGATGAGATAGCATTGGATCGAAAGAGACGGAAAGGGACAGTAAAGGATGGCGTTATATCGGAATTGGATATATCACGGGATAAAGTATTTTGAGATAATGCGGAATATGACGGAATGATGTGGGAAGATAATGGAACAGTATGGAATAGGATAAATTACTAATTATAGATAGCCAATGAGATGGAACGAAGTGAGAGCGGACAGGAGGAAATTGTATGAGGTGATAAATGAAAAGAGCTCTTTAAAGGCGCTATAGAAATATGCAGGTATACAAATAGATTGGCAGCGGCCTTCATTACTATAGAACAAACGACAAATTCCATTTCAACGGGAAAGATGGATATAATGATGCTATACGCGGATGCTTTTCTGTCGCATCGTCTCTCCCTTTGAAGAAGAAAGTATACGCGACCAAGAAACAGTATAATTATGTCTATTACAGCGGCATTTCAAGTATATAGCGAGAATAATCGATATATAATTTGTATACAGCACTGTAATTATCAGACTATGTTTAAGCCTACATTGATAATGAACAGCTCTACGTAGGCTACATAAATAGCCTACACACATTGCAATCAATATGTTACTGTATATCAATACATATATGAATATAATTATATAACTCATTATATATCATTGTGGGCCTATTCGTTTCATATAAGGGTAATGAAAAACTACACAACTATATAGGCGTATGCATTAAATAAATCACTATGGTTATGTGACCCATGACATTGTAATTGTATCTGAACATTTATATAGCGTGCATGCCTGCACTCTTAAGATTCAGAGACGCTCCGGACCCAAGTCAGTGCTGTCACTAACAAATACGATAGTCCAAGCAATTTCCAAAACAGAAGAAGAGAAAGGGTGAGAATATCAAGACGAAGTTCCTGCGAAAGATGGTTCCAGATAAAGGGGCCGACATAGGCAAAGCTTCTAGACTGAGCAGTAGCAGCGCACATTCGGGGAACACCCAGAAGGCCTCTGGCGGTCGAGGGAAGGCGGAGCGACCATGCGGGGAGTACTGTAGAGACTCAGGTACATAATATCTTAAGGTACGAAGGAGGTATACCCCGACCAGAGAGTTGCGCATAAGTGTTAGAATTTTTAAGTGAATGAGCTGTGGGCACAGGAAGCCAGTGGAGAGTTTCCAGAATGTAGTCCCTTATTTCCTTGTATCTGCTTATACAGTGGTTAAATTCAGCCGGGTTCCACCAGATCTGAGATCCGGCACCTCGGATTTTAGATCCGCCACCTTAAAGAGAAGACCCGTCACCTAAATTTGCCTTTGCTGTATATATACAGAAACGACCATATGATTCTTGTTTCATACATTTTTATGTGTTTTCTTAATGCGACTATAGCGAGGATCGTTTATAGTTTCGTCAAATATAGGCTTAGGCTTTAGATTTTCACAAATTCGGATATCCGCACCTCTGGGTGTAATCAATTTAACCACTGGGTTTATATATATATATTATTTATATATATAATTATATATATTATATTATATATATCATATATTATATTTAGACCTACGTCGATATGTCGTAATTGAATCTGCTTTGAAAATGAATAGCTATGCAAAAATAAACTTGGTTAACAACTTATATGCAACACACACTATACCCAGTAATCCGTATATAGTTGTATATATATATATAAGTATATCATACATAATATTATATATTATTATGTATATCATATATATATAGACCCCTCATACATTATTATGAATCTAATTTGCTGCTGAATAATAATATATGTGCATTATATATAATGCATTATATATATACATATTCAGTGCCACCTGTATGTCGTCGTAGTTAGCATCTGGCCTTCGTTGGTGGAAATGAGCTGCACGGCAATCAACGATCTCTCTTCTCCATCCGCAGCTAATTGAAAACGACGTTCGACGTCTGTTGAGTGTTGACACCTTGCGTAGTATAATGGACTCTGCTGCAGAGGGGGGAGGGGTGGTCCGCATCCTATGACCCTTGGATAGACATGGGCTCACAGTGACACGGTCACAGTCGCAATAACGGACGCACTAATTACGCCCTAATAATTGTTGCAGTCTACGAATCTAATATTCATTCATTCATTCATTCATTTCAGATATTTATATAGCGCCCCTTCAAGATTTCTACTCAGAGGCGCTCCCGACTACAGCGCGGACACTGAATCGGAGTTTCACGCCGAAGCGCATGAGCAATTGCGAGTGAAGGACTTGCCCAGGGTCCCTACGCGGCGGCTTGAGGTAGATTCGAACCCGCAACGCTCCGGCTGCAAGGCACGAAACATACCCCCTTGAGGTGGATTCGAACCCGCAACCCTCCGGCTGCAAGGCACCGAACATACCCCTACACCACCGCGCCCCACAATATACCTCGGTCTTACCTGCATGACCGTCTTTTACCTGGGGAACAGTTTTCCGTCTCTATCGGAAGATAACCAAACGAAAAAACCTTTGTTGAACTTGGAAGAGAATTTCACATCTCTTTCAATTCTAGTGTAATATGATGTGATGACGGCTAATCTGATATTAGATCATAGGTCACCTATGATCTATTAGGTGATCCGGGAGGGGTTTAGGTTAATGGCACGAAGAGCAGAAGATCAGCATGGACGCGGAATCGATTCCAGGTATACCCTCCTAAAGATCGCAGTTAGGATTGCTCTGTCGACTCAGCCTTTCATTTGCCAGATGGCGTTGGTAATATGAGCAGTAGGACAGATGGGCGCCTTGCATGACTGCCATACAGCTAAATTCGACTCCTCTAATAACTTGTGATCATCCGTTCATACACTGACTTGTAATCATACTGCATTCATGTCAGTTTGAATCAATAAACGAAGATTATTATTATCCAAGATTAGATCCAATGTAATGCGAACTGATCTAATCTGATCTAATCTAATCTAATCTGACCGATGTCATGGATCTTTCAACGCTCGTCAATAAGGTCGTGCCCTCTACTTATTAGCGCTTCATAAATTTCTAGATTACGATAACGATCTAATATGGTGTGATCTAATCTAATCTAATCCGATCTGATGTGATATGATCCGATCCGAAGTCTGATGTAATCTAATCCAGTGCTTCCCAATCTTTTTGCCTACGGATCTGAAATGTTTTTGACGGAACCCCGACCTAAGCAAGGCATTTTCTGGTATTGTATTGTATTGTATTGTATTTGAACACTTGTTATAGCGCCCCAACCAGATTTCCCATTCAGAGGCGCTCCCGACTACTGCGCGAACGCTGAATCGGAGTTTCACGCCGAAGCGCATGAGCAATTGCGAGTGAAGGACTTGCCCAGGGTCCCTACGCGGCGACTTTGAGGTGGATCCGAACCCGCAACCCTACGGCTGCAAGGCACCGAACATACCCCTACACCACCGCGCCCCAGTTGTATTGTGATGTGTTGTATTGTGTGTTGTATTGTACTCCACGTTTATAATGCGACCGAGCCACCCGCAGTAAAGATCCGAGAAATTAATCTCTGATAATCCGACCCGACCGGGAAGCGAACCCGGGGCGCCGGCGCGGCGAGCGGGCACAAACCCACTCGGCCACTCAGGATCCTTAGTATACGTAGCACCTGCGAAGCAGCTCAATATAGGTTCAATTAATGAAACTGTGATTAATAACTGAATTCTCTTTTAGAGATTAGAAATTATTTTAAATGAAATTTTCCCATGAAACACTTGTCTTCACCTCGGAGTCTGATTTGTGACGTAACAGCACATTCAAGCAACACTTTTATCCAATTTCTCACGAAACCCTTGTTTTCCCCTCGTGGAACCCTAGGGTTTCGCGGAACACACTTTTGGAAACACTGGTCTATAGTCTGATCTTGTACAATCCTAAGTCTGATCGTGCAACTGATGTACACATTCCAGATGTTCACCATAAACTTCGATGTTCTTCCGCGCTACAAGCAAGACCCTCCTCGCACTCCACCGCACGTCATTCTCCACTACTCCCTGTTCCGCAGCATCTGGGACTGGTTGATCCTCCTGCTGACCTTCTACACGGCCGTCATGGTCCCCTTCAACGCTGCCTTCCGCAACAAGAGCCTCGACGACCTTGCCCTGCTCGTCCTTGACAGCACAGTCGACACGATCTTCTTCGTCGACGTCGTGCTGAACTTCCACACGACCTTCGTGCACTCGTCGTCCGGTGAGGTCGTCTCCAGTGCAAAGGTCATCCGGAACAACTACCTACGCAGCTGGTTCATCATCGACTTCCTGTCTTGTCTACCGTACGATGTCTTCAACGCTCTTCAACAGACGCAGGAGGTAATTATCTGATCCATTGGCTCATTAAAACTGATCTAAACTTAATCTAATTTAATCCAATCCACAGATCTGTTACATCTGCAGATCTTTATGGGTCTATTTATCTAGTCTCTCTCCCTGTCTCTCTGTATCTGTCTATCTCTTTCTCTGTCTGTGTGTATGCAGGCTATATCACCTTCTTATGGACGAAACAATCCAATGCTTATTTCTATAGAGTGACCCTTGTTAGCGGGGCTTAGGCCCTTTTAGAACTCTCCCTTTGATCCAATATCTCACTGTAACCTATTGCATTTGTCAACACTTTTGTTATATTGGTTTCAATAAAAGGTCTAGTTATGGTTCAGCTAATCGTGACCGCGTCCACGATGTGACGCCACACTGTTCTGCCCTGGACCTTCCCCCATACTGTATAAAGACCGAAGTTTAGCTCTGCGAGATCCTTCTCCACAACCAAGTAGACCTTACTCGACCAAGTGGTATTTCCCAATCGCTCGGGGCTTGTTCATGGTGACCCACTGGACACCCGGGGTCACACCCCACTGGTCAACCTCTTCTGAAGCGCAGGCAATATGTCTGCAGAAGCGTAGACCTATCCTATCTTAGATTTTCTGCATACGTGCCGAATATTAAAAGGCACATAAGGCATTAACCTTCAGCACACCAATATGACCGTATGGTTGACTGGTTGTTTGCCTGCGTGTCTAACTGTGTATGACTGTGTGCATATTGTAGCAGAGATGGGTAATAATCGATTAGATATAGACAGACAGCTAATTCTCATTCTAATCGATTAGCTACAAGATTTTGCTCATTCTCATTCTAATCGATTAGCAAATTTCGGTAGCTAATTCTTATTCTAATCGATTAGCAATTTAACTAATCGATTAGCTAATTGATTTGACATTTTAAAACAAACAGCTAATTCTTCTCGATTAGCTACAAGATTTTGCTAATTCTAATCGTTCAGCAAATTTCAGCTGCTAATTCTAATCGATTAGCAAATTTCACCAATCACTAGGGTAGTCCCTAAATCACGGTCAAAAAGTGAAAAAATCACGGCCTACTTTTGCAAAAATAGAAAAATTCACGGCAACGTGTTTTTTCCAAGAATTTTCTCGAGGGGGGGTAGTAACGACTATTTTCCAAGAATAATTTTCGAGGGGGTAGTAACAAGAATTCTTAAATTAATTTAGTGGTTCCGCGCTCTTTTTTATCGTCGGCGCCATTTTTTGACGTGTTTCGCAACCATTTTTAACGTGTTTTTACAAAAAGTGCTGAAAATGTGAAAAATCACGGAAAATCACGGCAAACGGCAAAATTCACGGCAAACGGCGAAATTCACGGTTTCCGTGATTTCCGTGAATTCGTGATTTAGGGACTACCCTACCAATCACCAGCCAATTCTAATTCAAATCTATTAACAATTTAACTGATCGTGTCCATCTCTGTATTGCAGAGCGTTGGTAGTATCTACAGCGCGTTGAAAGTGCTTCGTCTGATGCGATTGGTTCGTGTGGCTCGTACGTTGGACCAATACATCGAGTACGGAGCGGCCGTGCTCATTCTGCTCATATTCATGTTCGTGCTCATTGCTCACTGGTTCGCCTGCACCTGGTTCACGATCGGCGACTACGAAACCCACCGAGGCGTGGTAGACAGCTTACAGTACAAACGGCCTTACTGTTCCCTTTCAGCAGCTGTAGACGAGCGACTACCTCCTTACATGTAAGCCTATCCGTACAGATAGTTGCCCGGATTCGCTGGATAATCGCTGGCGAAACTCAGCGAGGCGCTGGTGACAGCGGTGCGCGTCGCTCATGAGAAGCTGCGAAGCTACGTCCCAGGAGACGACGTCGTTATCTTAATTGTCATTAAGACGGAGGGTACCACATGCTGGCCAGAAATTAGTGCGCCCAACTTGAAGACAGTTGTGGCTTCGCTCTCACACCAGGCCTCCCGAACCGCTTCGTCTGCGTACAGTAGCTTAGTGCTAATGTTCACACATGTATATATACATGTACATGTATAGTGTATGTACAGTAATTAGTAGGACATTTAGAGGGCGGGCGGCACAGATAATGTACACTACTGTACATGCAAGTACGAGAAGTCTAAAGAGTTATATCAGTCACAGTTTGAACAGCGCCCATACATGTAGGCCTACATGCATTTCTACCAGCGGATTAAAGAAAACGGCGGACGAACGCTTGAACTAACAATCTAAACCAGAAAATCGACCGATCGAAACTTTACTCAAACTGAGAGCGATGGCAGGATTAACTCGTTTTTCTGCGGAAGAGAAAATTCGCATGAAACGATTGCAAGTACAAGCTGGAAAGAGCTGTAATTCGATTGCCCAAGCTATTAATCTTGACCGACCTAGCGACAGGCCATGTACGGCACGTGGCGTCCGAACGTGTCTTAAGAGAATGAGCCAGCCTACTGCAAAACGGAACTACATTCGTAAACTTGGTCCTCCAGCATTGTTGTTTATCGATGCTGAGGTAAATGAGGATCGCGAGATCAGCGGGCGGGAGTTGCAACGACGTCTGCATGAAAAACTCCATATCAATGCATCTATCACAGTGATCAACTGCCAAAGACGACGAATGGGTTGGGTCCAGACTGGCACTCGATATTGCCAGATGATACGAGCAGTGAATAAAGAAAAGCGTCTGTTTTTTTGTACCAACTTATTGGTGCAAAAAGAAGACTTCAGTGACTGCATTTTTACAGACGAGAGCACTGTGAGATGCGAACGTTTTTTGTCTAAACAATTTCGGAGAATCGGCGAACCAGCTATACTGAAACCAAAGCCGAAACATCCACTCTCTGTACACGTGTGGGCAGGAATATCAAGAAATGGCACGACAGACATCGCGATATTTACCGGAATCATGGATAGTTCTGGCTACCAAACTATCATGAAAGACTACCTGTTGCCGTTTATAGCCAGAGCTTATCCAGATGGCCACCGGTTGGTCATGGACAACGATCCGAAGCACAGGAGTAAAAGTACGAAAGAGTGGATGAATGTCAACAAGATCAATCACTGGCCCACGCCCCCCGAGTCTCCGGATCTCAACCCCATAGAACGAATATGGGCGGCGTTGAAATACTACATTCGGCGCCATGTTAAGCCAACAAAGAAAGAGGAGCTTGTGCGTGGAATTCGAAATTTCTGGGCCACCGTCACGCCTGAGATGTGCGCACGATATATAAATCACATTTTGAAGGATGCCGAGCTAATTATTGCTAACCTTGGTGGTCCCGCTGGACATTAGTGAGGCATGCGGCGCAGTGATCTAGCAGAGGCGGTCCCAAACTTTCGGACCAAGTACCGTTATTTCTTCTAGGCGTAGCTCTCGGAACCCCCAATTTAATCAGCAAACTTTACCTGCTAGTTAAGTAACTGAACTTTAATATTATCTGTCATATCTTGTATTTTTATCCCAATTGTGTTGTCGGAATACCCTTCAATTTTGCAGCGCAATTCACGAAACAAAATGTAACACAAGCCAAATTCTCGCAATAGTTGCACATTTCTTGGTTCACTTGCGGGAAGTAGGACGATCATTAGGAGTGGATAATTAGGAGTGATCATTAGGAGTTATCATTAGGAATGCTCATTAGGAGTGATAATTACGCCGAGTTGCTTTAAACAGCTGCGTGCATCTCCTGATTCCTCCCCGTCGGTTCGCGTAGAATGCAACGTAGCCCGCCTTATAACGGTTGGACTTTGACAGCAGTGTGCATTTATACTGGGGCTTCCATGGAAGACACGTGTAGACCTATAATGGAGTCAGAGAAGGAATTTGCCGTAATCAAATTCTACTTTGACGGAAAGTACGCTATTTGTGCCCAAAAGAACAAAACGGTCAATAGCGGGGCTTATATTGTCGGAGTGGACGTTTCAATACAGTGGAGGAGATGTGCATACAACGGAATTGTCTTATTTTCAGATGGTAAGCAGCAGCGCTTCTATTTACACTAAATATTAACAATAAGTTAAAGCAGACAATGACGTCAACAGTTTACTTGGTATTTATTTAAACTTAAAGCTAATCATTTTTCATTGTAATACTTTTATAATGATAGACTATGTAGCCCATTTCTTATATGGTTTCTCTTCATTTTCGGCTACATGTACAATTGTTAATGTTAATCCATTTCCATCTGTTGAAACTGCATATATTATTGGAATTTATGTACAGTCATATTACAAATATGACCAACACATGCAACTTAGACAGCATGTATTGTTACTCGCAATAATGAGCTTAAATTTGCTAATAAATTTATCATGTTTGCTTTTCCTACATGTACATGAAGATGACCGCCGAATTTGCGAGCAATGCGAGGAGAGGTTAGTTGCTCTTGAACTTGCTCAGAAGGAAGCGGCGGCGAAGGGTGCTCAACGAATGATGAAGTCTACGGTTACCCCAACTGCAGAAGAGCAAACCGTACACAAGACCAAAAAGCGCCCAAACTCGACGGCTTCCACATCTACATGTACCTCGAAACCGTGCCCCGTCCCTCCAAAGAAAGCAAAGGTAAGAAAAACGGTTTGTAAAGTGGTGACAAATTGATCAAAACTTGACAGCACAATATCTTAATAATATGTTTACATCATGTATCAATTTAATAGTGTCCGTGTATTTCAGTTTTAATTACACAATATGGAGCGTGGTAGTGTAGTGGTGAAAGTCGCGGCCTTGTAACCGAAGGGTTGCGGGTTCGAATCCTACCCGCCGAGTAAGGACCTTAAGCAAGTCCTTTATCTCTCACATTTGCTCAAGCGCTTCGAATGAAGCCGTGGTTCAAAAGTAAGCCAAACGGTTTTTGCTATAACTGTAATCCCTTGCGAACAAGCAGAGGTTCAAAGAAGATGTTCATTTTGAACATCTTCTTTAATAAAATCATCCAACCATAGGCATACAACTGCGAATTTCTTCAAAAACAGTGAAATAAGACTAGTCTCAAATACGGCATATACATTGTAAGAACTTCATATAGAATAAGCTCACATGCATGTACATGTACATGTAATTATGTCTCTTTCTTATTGATTGATGTTCAACAGACTGGTATAACTTTCGAGGAGAGAGGAAACGGGACGGTGTCACAAGTGCATCTAAAATCTGCGCCTCCTTACAACCCCACAAACAGCAAAGTCCTGGACATAATGACTCGATTCAAAGAATGCACATCAACTGTTGATCAGGAGCGCTACATTACATCATTGTTTGGTCCTACTGGAGCTACAAGTACATGTAGTGATGTCTCTGGTAGAAATGTAGCTTGCCAAGTCGCCGCCTGCGATAAATACGACTACGGAAGCGGGATTGGGGAAGGCGACAGAGAGGTAACTGCCCCAGAGGTTCCTACCGATGCAATTGCTATTGCAGAGGTGGTAGCTGGAGGAGTGATTAGCGCAGTGTGTGGAGCAGTGGAAGGTCAGCAAGTGGGTGGTCACAGAACGGTGGCCGACAACCTGTCGTCAGTTGGAGGAGTGGGGTGGAAAGGATTGACTCCGTCATCTGCGAAGGAGGGAGGTTGGGAAAGGGGACGAGGTCGTGGGCGGGGACGTGGACAAGGAATGTCGTTGTCCAGGTCGTTCAATACTTCTGAGCCGGTGGTCGGTGCATTGAGAAGATCAGGAGGGGAGGGAGGAGGGTATGGATGCTCAATGATATCTGAGTCAAATGCTGCTGTTGAGCTGCCGGTAGTAGTTGATGTGGAAGGGTGTGGAATGTCTAGTTGGCGGCAACGCGGACGCGGACGGGGAAATTTCTGTTCAAGTTCGTTTACTACCGTTGAGAAGGAACCCTGCATCGGTCGACAGCTGGAAGGAACGCCGAGAGGAGGTTGGGATGGAGGTACTTCAATCGAGAGCGGAGGATTCAACCATTTCAATTTTTCTCATATATATGCATTTGAGGATAATGATTTACCCTTGTATTCATCAACACCCTCACAATCGAGGATTACCAATCAATATGATGAGTTCTGTAGCAGCGAACCGGTTGTGGCAACAGTTATGAGCTGTCCAACCAGCATAGGACAGAGCCTGACATCGGCAGCTGCTGACATTGGATCATGTAACGGATGTACAGCGCTGCAAGTTACTGTTGCTGCGCTCCAAGTTACTGTTGCTGCGCTCGATAAGCGAGTTGAGGAGTTAGTAAAGCAGAAGTCCACCACGTCCAACCGTCGGCCAGAAGCAGCTATTGAAGAAATTTTTGAAGATAGACGTTTAATGAGGGTTAGGGCTGCAGCGCTTGTGACGGGGCGACCTCTGTCATCACACATGTGCAAGCAGCTGGTGCTGAACATATATGATAACGAACCCCCTTCCTCCTTTAATTCAGACGACATTAAAGCGATTAATGAACGTCGCGAATGCCACGACGCTCTGTCTCTCAGCAAGTGGGCGGTTTTTGAACTATTTTCTTTACAGGAGCTGGTGGGGCGCAATTGTCTAGGAGGAGGTCATGACTACGGGGGAAGTGTGGCCGGGGCGAATGTCGTGATTAAAAAACCATTCGATGAATTTAAATTGGGAATTCTTAAAACGGCAGTGTTCAATCTTTATCCTCAGCAGAATGCTGCCTTGCAAAAAGCAACCTGGATGAAATGTGTAGAAAAAATCAACACGGATGTTAGATATTTGTTTAAAGTAAGCATGAAGAAGCATGCATGGCTCCAGCTCGGACTTTCATAATCTACTGTAATTTGCAACTGATGCGATATATGCTAATGTGCAACGCATAGCCTTAATGACATTGACATTTTTTTATGTGCGGTGTGTCTTGTCCTTCATAGAACAATGAACGTCGCTGTTCCTACATGTATGTGCTTCCTTGATGTTCATTTCTATTATAAAGTTACAGCACAACAGTCACATATTCAATGCGTGTAATACTAATAATAAAGGTCACAAACAAATAAGTGATAAATCAAACTGTGATGAAATTAGTAGTCTTGCTGCTTGTACCAAAAAAGCTAATTACTATAGGGACAAGTCTGTTCGCTTGCTATAAACTGCTATAAACATCGAGTACCCTGAAGTGTTGTACATGTACATCATTGAACTTAGTACATGCAAAAATTAGCAGCGCTGTAATGACTCACTTATAAATTCTGCAACTATAAATTTTTAAACTTTATAAATGTTTGAAATTGGAGTAGTCTATATTTACTGTAAGATGAGAAATAGTCTTGACCGCTGGAATAACAACAAAACGATTGCAGATTATTTTCAGATTTCAAGATATTTAGGTGGGGAAAAGTGACGATAGATGTTAGACACACAGAACAAAAACCCAAAATAAGATGTAACTTCTAATGCAGGGACAAGGTAATATGGTGAATATGAGTATCTTTCGCCATGACGCAAGTTTAATGACTGGACATCTTAAGATTCTACAGCCTAAAATGAGTAATATAAAAATTATATAAGCGCCATCTTTTAATGATTTTCATAATGAGAAATTGAGAATACTCAATACCGTAATGTGAAAAGCGTACAAATGTAGTTAAATAGTTAAGTACTTAACAACTACTAACTACTTGAAAACAAGTAGTTATAACTACTTTTTAACTACTTTTAAAAAAGTAGTTGTAACTACTTGGCTACTACCTTGCAAGTAGTTATAACTAGTAGCTGATAACTGCAGTAGTTAAAAGTGCAAATCACTGGCAGTCTGGCATCTGCTGTCTTCTTGCATTATGCCTACATGCTGAGCTGACTGCCCGGTTATCCTGAGGGTCATCGCGGGCAGACGTCTAGCGTGGAGGAGGAGGACATGAGGATGGCAGGATAATCGTTCGTCTCATCTCTCCACTCGGTGTCGAAGCAGAACGCCTTGCCCTACTGACGTTCTTCCACTGGGCCCACATACCGGTTATCTTGGCTTACGTATAAGGTGGAATGCTCTACTAATTAATAGATAGTGGGTTGTGTGCATCTGTCGACTAGAGATGTCGGTCTACAATTACTGTACACCAGCGTACAGATGTCTTGCAACTGGAGCTCATCGCTAAACAATTCCTGATATGGAGTACATATAACCCTATATATATATATATGTTTTATATCATTATATACATGTATACAGCTAAAACTGGGCCAACCAATAATGAAGCGTCGATATATATATATATCTTATAGTCAAAAGTACGGCAAGGGCCGCATACCATGCTCGATAAAGGCGAGTTCATTATCATCATCATTTTATTGTTATCCAACAATAACAACGGCAAATTAACATTGTTCATTTACAACGATACAGATTTCACTGTTTGCATAAGAAGGAGGCCCTGAAGGGATAGTAATTCCGATAATGGGGTCACCTATATATATATATATATATATATATATATATATATATATATATAAAAGAAGTGTTGAGATCTCATACGACGTTGAGGCGCTGGCTCAAGTCCCACCCTTCTACACGCTGCAATGAAATGTTTTTGTGATCCATGGCTAGGCTGAAGTGTAGAGCTTGGCAGGCGGTCAGAGGCAGTTCCTTTAGTATACGTGTCGACTGGGGGGGTTTTGTCTTCCGCGTATCTCGGCTTCCCTGCCGCCGGCTTCATTGCCCTGTGTTGATGTGTGTGAGTGCGCGGCTGCCGGCTCCCGTTGGTGGCGTGATGTATGAATATTAAGTAGGTCCATCTGTGTCCTTCGTAGGTTTATTGCGTTGTTTTTCGGTTACCCTCCTCCTTGTTCCAGGCTTGGGACTGGCACGATTGTAGATGTTGAATGCGTGGCGGAGTTGCCCGTAGGTCAGTAAGTAAGTAGGTGTTTTCCAGGGTAACCGTAAGCCCGGTTACCAAACAGCCCCGTTGTCGTTGTTTTGATGAGTGAGCGTGTAGTCGGATGAAGACTAGGCGCTGGCAATAGGTTAGGTGTTGAGATCTCATACGACGTTGAGGCGCTGGCTCAAGTCCCACCCTTCTACACGCTGCAATGAAATGTTTTTGTGATCCATGGCTAGGCTGAAGTGTAGAGCTTGGCAGGCGGTCAGAGGCAGTTCCTTTAGTATACGTGTCGACTGGGGGGGTTTTGTCTTCCGCGTATCTCGGCTTCCCTGCCGCCGGCTTCATTGCCCTGTGTTGATGTGTGTGAGTGCGCGGCTGCCGGCTCCCGTTGGTGGCGTGATGTATGAATATTAAGTAGGTCCATCTGTGTCCTTCGTAGGTTTATTGCGTTGTTTTTCGGTTACCCTCCTCCTTGTTCCAGGCTTGGGACTGGCACGATTGTAGATGTTGAATGCGTGGCGGAGTTGCCCGTAGGTCAGTAAGTAAGTAGGTGTTTTCCAGGGTAACCGTAAGCCCGGTTACCAAACAGCCCCGTTGTCGTTGTTTTGGTGAGTGAGCGTGTAGTCGGATGAAGACTAGGCGCTGGCAATAGGTTAGGTGTTGAGATCTCATACGACGTTGAGGCGCTGGCTCAAGTCCCACCCTTCTACACGCTGCAATGAAATGTTTTTGTGATCCATGGCTAGGCTGAAGTGTAGTAAAAGAAGTATAATACATGTTTTTTAGATGCTTTCTAACTTTCCAACTGTTCTTGACATGATTTATGAAACTTGACTAGTTTCTTAACTTGCCCGCATTCCTAGTGTTGTGAGTATGAATATGCGAACTAAGTTGGAAGTAGTCGTTGAAAATTGTTGGCAGAAGCCTATGAGTGTAGCGGAACATAAAGGTCCCTATTTGTAATGTTTTTATTTGGTTCAATTGAGCAATTTAAGTTCAGAAAATACATTTCCATTGCTCAGTCTTGGGGCTCCCACTACATGTACATGTATAATCCGCAGTGCTCGTTTCAGGAGCAAACCATGGCTGCGGATGCCACGGCCCATCAATGACATATCATATGTGTCCGGCCTATCAGACTATCACGTATAGATCTATGTGTATTTCTTTGGTCAGGCCAAGCCAGTTTTACTTAGTGAGCATTGGATGAATCACAGCCGAATTTCGGTCGGTGCCAAATATAGAGAGCCGTGCTTTGTCCTTCCTACCATCGTTCGTCAGTAACTGTTGTCTGACCTTTCGCCCACCTTTATCCTCGGATAGCATTTTGACCTCCTCAAGTTCGTCCGTTCTGCTACCACTCTTTCTTCACCTGTCTATCTCTCCCTTCCATAGCCGTATCGTTTCTTACCTCCCTCGATCGTCCATACAATCATCCCCTTGTTCGTCTCTCTCTCTCTCTCTCTCTCTCTCTCTCTCTCTCTCTCTCTCTCTCTCTCTCTCTCTCTCTCTCCCTCTATATGTCTCTCTCTGTGTCTTGTTTGTCCGTCTCTTCGTCTCTGTCTTCCCTTTTATAGGAGTCTGGGCATGCACTGGAGACTAACAAATACAAATATATAAATATGCATTTGTAGTTTTTCTTACGATAGTTAATTCTGCCAAGGCATCCATCTGTTCTCTTCCTTTCTTACGGCAGGCTTAGCTTAGCTGCTCATACTACGCCTTTACGGACCTACCATTGACTCGTTCTCCATCCATTCCCTACCCCAATGCCCATAGGGGACTGCAGAAAAATGCTCTTATCAGCGTGACTGATGTCTCTCGTACCTCTGGCGTTGATTAATGGCTTCCCGCCTCGTAATGACCGCCTTAAAGAGAAGCGAGTACGGAGCGAATGTGTGGAGAGTCACCACTGATAAGTCACCCCAATCTCGGGCTACATCGGAGCGACAGTGGACTGACATACAAGCGAATCAGGACTGAGTCAGGAACCATCCACCGCGGTCGTACTGTACGATGGCCATGGCCTACACGACTGCCCTCTACTTCACCCTGACGTGCATCACAAGCGTTGGATTCGGTAACATCTGTGCCGTCACTGAATACGAAAAGATATTCGCCATTGGAACTATGATCTTCGGATGTTAGTCCGCTTCTTTTAATACTACTGTATGTATACAATTGTACAGCTGTTTGCTATTGCACTACTTCCGAAATTCAGAAGTGCACACACGAGAAGACGACAGAACATTGATAGCACTGAGCAACTATGATCGAAGGACTTGATCAGGTTCTTACGTAGTGACCGCCTGAGTGAAGACCAATACTCTCCGTGTTATAGGCTGAGCGCTCTCTGATTAAGTAGGTAGCTATAGAAGAGAGACAGAGACAGAGACAGAGACAGACAGACAGACAGACAGACCGAAGAGAGACACACAGACGCAGACACAGACAGCCAGTCAATCATTATTTTGTCTCGTGTTCTGTTCAAACATATTTACTGAGCCCCCAAAGCAAACGATTAACCAAAATTGCTTTCTCCCTCCATTCTTACATTATAGTACTTGTCTCGATGTCGCAGGTAGCGGTGTGCCAACCTGTATTAAAGATGAACATATAGAAACCTTTTTCTTTCTGTAGCCCTTCTGTATGCCACGATCTTCGGGAACGTGACTACGATCTTCCAGCAGATGTATTCGTCAACGGGAAGGTATCAGGAGATGCTGACCAACATCCAGAAGTTCATGAAACTCAACCAAGTTCCAAAGTCTCTGAGCGAACGCGTCCTTGATTACGTCATCTCTACGTGGGCCATTACGAAGGGAATTGACGCCGCCAAGGTATTTGTAAGATAATGGCAGGAAGATGTCCATTGTTGATCCAATAGCCAAGTCGGTGGAAGCTTTAGTTTGCTGCAATTAAGCCTTAGTACTTGGACTTTCTGTGAAATATAGCACGCAACCTGGCGCCATTAACAGAGCTCCCCCATTTTTCTTAGATGTTAAATGATTACCAACACAATTTTTGGAGGATAGAAAGCGTGTCGAGTTTGAAATTTGTCTCATAGTACTGTTTGTCTCACAGTTTACACACTGACCAGCCAACTTATCCTTCATCTTTTCTTGCCCCTCAGATTCACAATTATTAATAATTATAATATTAGTTTATTAATTCAAACTGACAAGTAAGATCACATAATATGGTAGTAACAGATTATAACAAGTTTAACAGGAGTCGAATATAACTGCGTGGCAGCCTGCAAGGCGCCCATCTGTCCTACTGCTCATATTACAGTCGTCACCCCCCCCCCAGAGAGTTGAAGGCTGAGTCAACCTTTTGGGGCTAGCGGGTATACTACAGAACCCACGTCCTTCTGATCTTCGTGCCAGCGGGTTACCATTTAACCCTCTCCCTCGTTTATTGGATGCTCTGACTCTTATTGTGCCCGAACCAAGACAGTGCTGGATTAACTGGGTTTCTGTTGCCAGCAAGCAAGTCTCTCGAATTCGCTGTCTACAGCTAATCACTCCGCTGGGTCTATGATATCGTTTCGGTCAGGGCTGAACTTTTAACAGTTTTCTTTTTCTAGTTGCCCCACCCCAGAGCAGACGGCCTCGGGCCTTATCGATCTCATCTGGTTCTGTCCAGTTAATTGCGATTCTGATTAGAAGTAATTATCGATTGATGCTTCGTATAATAGTAGCAACAGCACGACGCTATAAAAGTCTGCAGATCAGATTGGATTCTGTATACTTGGACTGCCTAAGCCATGTATTGAACTTGGACTGCCTAAGCCATGTTCTTGGACTGCCTAAGCTATGTTCTTGGACTGCCTGCCTAAGTTATGTTCTTGGACTGCCTAAGTTATGTTCTTGGACTGCCTAAGTCATGTATTGAACTTGGACTGCCTAAGCCATGTTCTTGGACTGCCTAAGCCATGTATTGAACTTGGACTGCCTAAGCCATGTTCTTGGACTGCCTAAGCCATGTTTTGAACTTGGACTGCCTAAGTCATGTTCTTGGACTGCCTAAGTCATGTATTTTGAGCTGCATAAGTCATGTTTCAGTCTCAAGCGAATTCAACCGCAGGATTACGCTTTTATAAGCAGTTTCCATTTGGACGTTTCCTACCTTTAATATCCATCCGTTTTTCTGTCCATCCGTCCGTCCGTTTCCTATCCACCGTCCATATTCCTGTTCACTCTCCTCTCTGCCTTTCCATGTCTCCATCTTATCATGTGTCCTTCCGTTCGTTCCTCCGTCTATCCGTCCGTCCGTCCGTTGGTCTGTCTGTCCGTCAGTCTTTCTCAACGTCTGTTTGTCTTCTAGTCCTTCTTCTGAAGGGTTGTTGAAGTGGATCCAGTTGCGCTAATTTAGACGCCACGTCGACTCAGCTGCATGGCTTCACCTCCGGGGCACATGGACACTCGACACGAAAGACATGCTACTCAGCATCGCCCATATGGAACTCCCCCAACATACGAATATTTTTACCTCATTATAACTCACGCACATTAGCTTAAACACATTATAATTATGTATAGGTCTATTGGCATTGATTAGTACGTACATAATTATATACATGTATTATACGCATGAAATATTAATGATAGGCCTAACTACCAATTCAGATAATTATTACGTTTCTAGGTTTTGGTATGCGACTAATGTATGACTCTAGGGCTAGGCTATATCGAACGTTGTCTATAATTCCCTGCGGTCATCAGCCATTTCTCCATGACTGTTCTCGAATTCTTCGATCGTTAAAAATTCACAATAATTGGTTTAGGGATGTAGAGGGCTAGAGGCATTGCAACCATTTGCAGGCATCGTGGCACTGCTGCAGTGGAATGGGGCTAAAGCAGCGGTGGAGTAGAAATTGATGAGGCAAAAATTGGTAATGCTGACATTAGTTGCCGATATTTATTTAGGCTTAAGGATTTCGTCACTTGCAAGTATAGCAGGTATACAGCTGTTAAGCAGTTCGGGATATATGTATATAGGAGTGTGCATGTGTACAATATAAAGCAGAGTTTCAGTTTTTGTAAAAGACAGGTCGCCTAAACGTGTTGCAGTTTCATGAAACAACTTGTACAAAGGTGTCGTGTATACATAAAGTTAAATTTAAGTTATAATATTTATATATAATATATACATACATACATGCACGAAGACTACGTTTATGGGTTGTATAGCTCATAATATATGCATATTATTATGCAAGTCGTTTTCTTCACAGTTAAGGGACGAATATGCGCTTTTCAGTGTCCTTAAATCTCTTGCCGTTCACGTAGCTCCTATAAGCAAGCATACAAATGTAATACTGTATGTATATTTGGGTTTCGATGAACTTTTCGAATGTAAGCCTCAATTTTAATCTGCAGGAAAGCGTCTCCCGAATTTAAGAGAGCTTTTCATGATAGAAATTGAGCCGTAAATTGACCGTATCGTAGCCTACTTAATTTAACACAGTTGACGTAAGCCCAAAACCTGAATGGGTGGCTGTTGGTCGCGTGCAGGAGCGTAGCCTGCAGACTTAAATTCAAGAGGAGGCAACCAGTGTTATTTCAGTTATGGTTTTTCAGTTACAGTTACAGTTATAGTTATCTAATTTATGATTTTTCAGTTAAAGTTATAGTTAAAGTTAACTGAAATCAGATTTTTCAGTTTAAGTTATTTTTTCTTATTTTTCAGTTACAGCTTAAGTTATTTCTCTTTATTTTTCAGTTATAGCATCAGTTATTTTTTTCACACGTCATGACTAATGACACACTGACCACAAGTATTCTGAACAGTTACCAGAAATATTTACGCAGCAAATCAATGCGATTAGCGTATTGTCGGTTTACTTTAAGGAAAACACGACGTTCCAGATGAACACTTGCTCTGTTCCAACAATTAGCGTGCCACACTCGTGGTTTCAACGTCCTTGCCAGCAACGGTGTGAACACAACATCGACTTTTGTCGTCTGCGGCTTCGTAAAAAAAATGTTCCCACACGCCACTTTCTACTTTTTGACTACTACTTGGTTTAAAAATTATTCCGTAGTCGTTGATTGTTTTACGAATTTACGGTTTAGCGCCAAAGACAACACAACGAAAGGAAAAGGAACCGGAAGTGAAACGAACATAGAAAACTGAACAGGAACCAGAAGTGAAACTAGCCAAAAAAACTGAAAAGGAACCAGAAGTGAAACTAGCATAAAAAACTGAAAAGAAAGCAGAAGTGAAATGAGTAGGCCTATAGAAAACTGACCGTAGACTAGAGTAGGATTACCATTCAAAAAGTCAGAAAGAAAAACACTCATGTTTTATTTTTCAGTTAACTTTTGTTATTTTTCAGTTATACAGTTTTCGTTTTTCAGTTACTATTACAGTTTCAGTTATTCAGTATTTTTCAGTTTCAGTTACAGTTACAGTTAACTGCAGGATATTTTTCAGTTATTTTGCTATTTCAGTTACAGTTATAGTTAATAGAAATAACACTGGAGGCAACTTCACAGACCATTGGCAAAATTCTGGTTATTGGGGTCATTGGTCACTAGAAGTTCCAGTATATAAAGAAAGCCTCTATGTAGCTACTAGCTACTCCCATGGTCGCGTGCATTGTAATGTATGTAATGTATTGTATTGTATATTCGTTTATTGCAGGTATTGAACTATTGTCCGACAGACATGAAGGCGGACATCTGCGTTCATCTGAACCGAACAGTCTTCATGGAACATTCGGCGTTTCGTTTGGCCAGCGATGGATGTCTCCGTGCCATGGCCATCCACTTCCAGATGACGCACAGCGCCCCCGGAGATATGCTCTACCACCAGGGAGAGGGACTCGACTCCATCTGCTTCGTCGCTTCTGGGTCACTGGAGGTCATCCAGGACGACGAAATTGTAGCCATTCTCAGTAAGAGCCTTTGATGACCCCGGTGTATACGATAAACCAATTTGAGATATAACCTCACTATCCGGGCCTCAGATTCACATTTCGGTGTGACCATGCGCGCGTTACAAATTTAATTAATGAATTAATGAATTAATGACTTGATTAATTAATTTATTTCTTATATATATTATTTAAATAAATTAATAATAATAATAATAATTATAATAATTAATAATAATAATAATAATAATAATAATAATAATAATAATAATAATAATAATAATAGAGGCACCTTCACACCGCACCCCGGGGACGAGGACCGCGTACTCCAAGCTTGATCACGAAAAAAATAAATAATAATAATAATAAGAACAATAATAATAATAATAATAATATTAATAATAATAATAATAATGGAAACTTACGTCCTGTTTATCTCGCGTGGTGCGAGATAGACAGCATGCAGGCTAATCCTTCAGTATTATTTAATTAATTAAGTCATTAATTCATCGAGTTGTAGAATCAGTGTTTTTCATCCTCGAATAAAGTTTCTCTAAAAAACAATGTTTCTTGTGGTAAGTTTGGATTGAGAAGATGATAATCAGAATGAAGATATTGCGATAGCGGTGATGATGACGACGACGATGGTGTGAAAATGAAAACGATGACAATGATTATGACGACGAAAACGACGATGATCATGATGATGTCCATATATTGTCTTAGCGTGTTTTGTTCTGAAGGCAAGGGTGATGTGTTTGGCGATCAGTCCTACCGCGAGAAGTTGCCCAGCCAGTGCATGGCGAGTGTAAGATGCCTGACCTACTGTGACCTTCACATCATTAAACGAGATCGCCTTGTCGAGGTTCTCGACTTCTACCAGGGATTCGCCAACTCGTTCGCTCGAAACCTCGTCCTCACCTATAACCTCAGACAGAGGGTTAGTTACTGAATGAAGTTGTTCATGTATAATTGTAGAGATGTGAGAGAATCGAGGAAGGCGAGCTATAAGTCTGGCAGCAGCATCCAGTACGGACTGAAGAGGAGATAGACGAACCTTGGGTAAACCAACAAGGAGAGAATATTGCAATAGTCAATTCGATAACAGACAAAAGCATGGACAATTGAGGTGAAGGTAGAGGATGTACAAACACACACACACACACACACACACAAACATACATAATAATAATAATAATAATAATAATAATAATAATAATAATAATAATAATAATAATAATAATAATAATAATAATAATAATAATAATAATAATAATAATATCTTTTCTTTAATGAAGCGCCTGACAAACGCACTGCGCTGTACATTTACATGTTATGCAATTGAAACAATTCACAAGAACACAAATGACAGAAGACATAAATCTTAACTACTAACAGAACAGACAACCTGCAATACACGGCGCTAATAGCAGCCTACAAAGCATGTCCGCCTACGGACTCGATCTCGATGCCTCTCACTCTCTACGCCAGTGTGTTATCCAATGCACGCACACACACACACACACACACACACACACACACACACACACGCACACACACACACATACACATACTTATATATGGACCCCTACAAAAACACACGTCATAAATGGTCAGTAATTGTCTGCTGTTTGTCTCAGGTGATTTTTCGCAAGATAACGGACTTGAAGCGAGAGATGGAACTGATGGAGCAGCACAGACTAAGTAAACCGACCGATCAGATGTTCGCAGCCTCAGCAGCCAATCCACTGCGGAAACTGGCAACTCGCTTTCGACGAACGAGCGTCGTCCGGATAGACCCCACGACCCACGCGAGGTCTCCCTCCCTTGGTCAGGAGAACGGCGTCGGTGAGGACCAGCACGCCTCAACCCCTCTGCCCCACTCGGGCACCGTCTCTCCCGTCAACTCCAAGCGCCCCACCGCCCTCGGTGCTCCCTTGAAATCGCCCTCTCTTCTTCTGCAGAGGAACGACTTGTCGGCTGCAGGGTCTGAGTTATCAATGCGTGGCGAGAGCCCAAGCGCAGCTGGACTTCAGCAGCAGCAGCAGCAGCCTTGGCACCAACAGCACCAGAAGAGCCATACAGATGCGGACGTTGTTGATGCGAAGGTAGAACAGACTGCAGCAGTCGTGGAGTGTCCACGACCCGTAAAGGTAACTGTGGGGAAGCGATCCCCATGGCTTTCTGCCACCACCAGTCTCGCTTCAAAGAACAGCGGAGCGGCAGTCGATCAGCCTGCCCCTCCATCTCCTTGTCCTGCCCCACCTCATTGTCCTCCTTCTCCTCTTTCCAATACTCCTTTCTCCTCCTCCCCTTTTCCTCGTCCGTTTCCTTATTCGCAGTCCGTTACTTTGTCCCTGATCGAAGAACTGCGTTTTATCCGAAGCGAGATCATCAGTGAGACGAGCGATCTGACGGCGAAGATGATCGAGATCGACCGACGATTGGACGCCACGATAAACGCCCTATCGCAGCGCTTCAGCCACCAAGCATCAC
The DNA here is from genome assembly GCA_020284085.1 of Aporrectodea caliginosa. NCBI lineage: Eukaryota > Metazoa > Annelida > Clitellata > Crassiclitellata > Lumbricidae > Aporrectodea > Aporrectodea caliginosa. The sequence continues at coordinate 321,349 of JACEVL010001078.1, forward strand.
TCCATCAGCACGATCAGCAACTACATCCTCAGGCACCTGCACAAACCACGAGCGACGATCCGTCTGTTATTGACTCTGTCTCTGTCTCTGCTTCTGCCTCTGTTGCTGTACCTGTCTCTTCCGCTGCCTCTGCTTCTGTGTCCGTTCCTGTATCCGTCTCTGCCTCTTCTTCTGTCCCTGTCCTTGCCTCTGCCTCTTCCTCTGTCCCTGTCTCTGCCTCTTCCTCTGTCCCTGTCTCTGCCTCTTCCTCTTCCTCTGTCCCTGTCCTTGTCTCTTCCTCTTCCTCTGTCCCTGTCTCTGTCTCTGTCTCTTCCTCTGTCCCTGTCCTTGTCTCTGCCTCTTCCTCTTCCTCTGTCCCTGTCTCTGTCTCTACCTCTTCTCCTGCCCCTGTCCTTGTGTCTGCCTCTTCCTCTGCCTCTGTCGCAGTTCAACACACTGAAGCCCTTGGAAGGGAATCGGAATCAGCCGCCGCCCTTGCGTCAGTCAAGAGCAGTGGACTCCGAGGCAGCCCTGTTACAGCTGAAGAACTGAAAGACGCAGAAGTCGTTGTCTCACCTAATCCAATCACAGATCCGTCCAGTGTTGACAGGTCCGCAGCAGATGAAGATCGATTAGCTCTGATCAAAGACGACATCGATTTACTGTAGTCGTTCGTTGAGTCGAACGCATTTAAAGTTTTGTGTGTGTGTGTTTGCGTGTCCGTGTGCATGTGTGTGTGTGTGTGTGTGTGTGTGTGTGTACGTGTGTGTTACGCTAAAGCTAAATGACCAGACACCGCTAGAGGGCGCTCTAGTTCCGCGTGGAGGGTGAGCACGAACACGAAACACCGCTAAAGGGCGCTCGAGCGAGCGAGCACCAGACACCGCTAGAGGGCGCTTGAGTGACGAATCGCGAGGTCGGGATTGAATTGACCGACTTCCAATCGCCATTTAAGTTGTTTATTTTCTTCGTCATTATAATTATGAAATCCTCATCGTCGGAATTCTTTCCTAATTTATATGGCTTTATCATAGAACGAGAATTCGTGACTTCAGGCTTTAATATTCGTAAATTTTCGTGAATATTAGGGCATTTTTAATATTCGTAAGTATTCGTAAATATTCGTTGATGACGTCACTGTTTTTGCTTTGTTTACAACTAATTTAAGACTACTAATTAACAACATGTGCGATGGTTTTGCAGCGATATACTTAGTGCAGCTGTGGTCCGTAAGGGATAGGCTTCTTACTCAAATTTGCCCTACTTTTGAGGAACTCTGTAAAAAGCCGACCTTGACCAGAGGTCCGGGAACCTACAGAGCCAAAAGAGCCGAGGCTCAAACAAGTGTCGGCTTTGGGAAGCCGAGGCCGAAGCGTGCTCACACAACGTGTTTGGAAACATTACTATCATTTTCGCGCTAAATTTTAATGGTGCAGGGCTGCAGGCCGATCGGATATCAAATGAAATGAGGCGATTCAGAGCTCTCTCTGCCTCTGTCTCTGTCTCTCTGTCTCTCTCTCAGTTTCTCTGTCTCTGTCTGTATGTATGTATGTCTGTCTGTCTGTCTGTCTGTCTCTCTCCGATCTCTCCCGTCTCTCGCTGTCTGTCCATCTTTGTCTGTCTGTGTCTGTCTCTCTCCGGTGTCTACTATAATCTGAAACCCAGTGTCGGCTCATCTCGGCTGACGGATAATGAATGGAACTGTCAGAAAGTCGTTGGCTGTTGGCCCATAATTATATGCGTTTGAAAAGTGGAATTGCTGGTATTTGCGCCAAATGGCTATAGTTACGCCACTCGATTATTAGTGTAAAGTATAATTTTACCCACCTTAGGTCTGTACTTGGCAGAGTAACTGTAATATGTAACTGATCTTAAGCATATTTTTGGCACTGATTTTTTACAATTAATCCTGGTTTTTGAAGAATTAGGAATTAAGAGAACTAAAGAAATTTAATATTCTTAATATTCGTTGGCCAGTTTTAATATTCGTCAATATTCGTCAATTTTTAAAAATCTTAATATTCGTAATATGCTCATACTCGTTCTATGGCTTTTATTGATTTGGCCTATCCCGTTTTGTAAATAGTTTCATATCACTGAAACTGACAATTTTGCAGTGTGATTCTCCTTACAGATTTTTATTTTAGTTGTAGTTACAGTCATAGTTAATGGTTTTTTAAATTCTAGTTATAGTTATAGTTATAGTTAGTATTATTTTTTAGTTATAGTTATAGTTAATTGATTTTTATTTTAGTTAATTTTAGTTACTACTTAGTTACAATAATTAAGGCTATGAGCAAAATTGTCCGTATTTACACGCTTTTCACAATTTGCTCAGAGCTTTGAAAGCCTTTGAAGCATGGGTGCATTCAGCTTCATGAATACACGAGTTTCCATAGTAACTGACAAATTGCATAATAAAAATATCGCATTTTTCGTTCTCATTTATGTCGAATCGTCCATATTGCACTTCCTATTTTTGTTTTTTATATTAACGAAAATAAAGATGAATTTTCGTTATTGTTATTTTCGTTATAGTTATAGTTATAGTTAATGATATTTTTTAGTTATAGTTATAGTTATCGTTAACGAAATCATTTTATTTTCGTTAACGAACATTTTTGCTATCGTTATCGTTAACGAGAATCACACTGCAATTTTGAAGACGCGTACGTTATGAAAAAATTAATTGCCGTTTTGTAAACAGTTTCATGTAACTTAAACTGAAAATAAAACTTATGGTTAATTGATCGATTCGGTAAATGGCAGCGTTATTCTGAAAACTCAAATGAATTTTTACCGTCTTAGGACGGAAAAACAGATAGTACTAGAATAATACTAAGGCCTAAATATTAAACGGAAACAGTGACGTCCTCAACGAATATTTACGAATTATAAAAATGCCCCAGGCCTAATGTTCACGAATATTTGCGAATATTGAAACCTCAAGTAAAGAATTCTCGTTCTGTGGTCAGAGTTTCCACCGCAGTTCAACACAATATTTAATAAAATACAGCCCGTGAAAACAAAGTTTTTTACTATATCCATCTAGTATCCTATAATGCGTCTTATGAAGCAGTTACCTCTACAAATATATAGTCCGCGTACATTTTACGACATAGCGTGCGTTTAATCAGGCAGCGCGCCCGTTTTTGTTGCGGCCAATGACAACGCTGGCCAATGACAACGCTGCGTATCGGAAAAGTTGATTCCCCGATTCGAAAAGTTGAGTCCCCGATTCTATAAGCTAGCCTTTTTTGGGGAGCTGAAATTTTTATAGAATGAAGTGTCTGCGAGGTCGAGTCTATCTGCCAAGTTTCACGACGATTGAATGATTGTAAGTGATCGAACTAGTCGTCGCAAGATTTGACATTTTAGCCTGTGGCTCAAGCAAGCAATCAAGCAAGATTGCAAGCAAACATTCAAGCAAGATTGCAAGATTCCCGCAAGTTAAACTAGATGGATAAAAAGACACCAACTCGAATTAACAAAAGGGTGAGCAATTAGCAGAAGTCTTCACAGATTAATTCAGTCATTCATGCTAGACACCATTCACAGCAGTGGGCCCTATTAACCCTAGGGCTACCAAGCTTTTTTTGTGACACCGGTTACCAAGGGGGGGTGGTTACCACCCCCTGGATTTCGTGATTGGTTTCACATATCATAACTTGTAATATAGCAATGGATTCAGCATTCATTTCTGCACAGAATGGTATATTTAGTTGTACATTATGTGAATGCACCTCGAAATTACATCACTTTTAACAACGGAACCCATTAATTAGCAATATTTTATATTATTGCGTACATTTTGTACTTTTTGGATAAACAAATATAAGATTATGTGTGTTTTGAAACTAATCTATGTATAAAAGATACACACAATCATCCCTACACATGTTTATATAGTATAAATGTACATCCATACATATATATCCATACATATATATCGGTTTACGTTGTAATGCTGTATTCAGCCATTTTCACACAGATTACGCGTATTATTATTTATTTTGATCACTTCCGGTATTCAAAAGACAAAGATGTAGGTATGCAAATGAGGCCCAGCATTCCCTCTAAAGAATGGTATAATTGTTTGTCTTCTAGGAAGAATAGTCAATAAGCTATAGTCGAAAAACTAGGGTGGTGGTATCCACCCCCCCTGGTGCCTCGGGTATATCAGGTATAACTTTTGAATAACGTGGGCTTCCACCATGATGTTTACCTCAAAATGTGCGCCAATGAATCTGCTACAGCTACCTAAAATCCAAAATTTATATTCCATATGGAAAAAAAATTATACATAAAAACGTAGGGGGGTGGCAACCTCCCACCCCCTTGGTAGCCCGAAGGTTAACTATTAAGGAAGTGATTATCTCAACATATTGCGCATTGATTAAATTTGTCTCTACTCAATGCCTATACTCCTAGGCCGCTAAGGTTATTCTACACAACCTGACGATGACTAACATGCTCCCCGCATCTTAGACAGCATTAAACCATTTGCATGCGATTATTCATCATGATTATTCCATAATAAATTTTAATACAGTCAATAAGTTTTCAATAAATTTTAATCGTTGCTTATGAGTTTACTGGTGCGGCCCTCGGCTTCAAGAATTGTATTTCTTCGGTGGCCCATGGTGTCAAATAGGTTCGATATAATCTGAATATCATATTATGTGAGAGCCTATCACACGCCTCGTATGTAGGAAAGGGAGGTAGAGAGCGAAATGGAGGAAAGAGAGGAAGAGAGTGAAATGGAGGAAAGGGAGGAAGAGAGCGAAATGGAGGAAAGGGAGGAAGAGAGCGCAATGGAGGAAAGAGAGGAAGAGAGCGAAATGGAGGAAAGGGAGGAAGAGAGCGAAATGGAGGAAAGGGAGGAAGAGAGCGAAATGGAGCAAAGGGAGGAAGAGAGCGAAATGGAGGAAAGGGAGGAAGAGAGTGAAATGGAGGAAAGATAGGAAGAGAGCGAAATGGAGGAAAGAGAGGAAGAGAGCGAAATGGAGGAAAAAGAGGAAGAGAGCGAAATGGAGGAAAGGGAGGAAGAGAGCGAAATGGAGCAAAGGGAGGAAGAGAGCGAAATGGAGGAAAGGGAGGAAGAGAGTGAAATGGAGGAAAGATAGGAAGAGAGCGAAATGGAGTAAAAAGAGGAAGAGAGCGAAATGGAGGAAAGGGAGGAAGAGAGCGAAATGGAGTAAAGGGAGGAAGAGAGCGAAATGGAGGAAAGGAAGGAAGAGAGCGAAATGGAGGAAAGGGAGGAAGAGAGCGAAATGGAGGAAAGGGAGGAAGAGAGCGAAATGGAGAGTAGGGAGGAAGAGAGCGAAATGGAGGAAAGGGAGGAAGAGAGTGAAATGGAGGAAAGGAAGGAAGAGAGAGAAATGGAGGAAAGGGAGGAAGAGAATGAAATGGAGGAAAGGGAGGAAGAGAGTGAAATGGAGGAAAGGGAGGAAGAGAGCGAAATGGAGGAAATGGAGGAAGAGAGCGAAATGGAGCAAAGGGAGGAAGAGAGCGAAATGGAGGAAAGGGACGAAGAGAGTGAAATGGAGGAAAGATAGGAAGAGAGCGAAATGGAGCAAAGGAAGGAAGATAGTGAAATGGAGGAAAGGGAGGAAGAGAGCGAAATGGAGGAAAGGGGGGAAGAGAGCGAAATGGAGGAAAAGGAGGAAGAGAGTGAAATGGAGGAAAGGGAGGAAGAGAGCGAAATGGAGGAAAGGGAGGAAGAGAGCGAAATGGAGGAAAGGGAGGAAGAGAGTGAAATGGAGGAAAGGGAGGAAGAGAGCGAAATGGAGGAAAGGGAGGAAGAGCGCGAAATGGAGGAAAGGGAGGGAGAGAGCGAAATGGAGAAAAGGGAGGAAGAGAGCGAAATGGAGTAAAAGGAGGAAGAGAGCGAAATGGAGGGTAGGGAGGAAGAGAGCGAAATGGAGTAAAGGGAGGAAGAGAGCGAAATGGAGGAAAGGAAGGAAGAGAGCGAAATGGAGGGTAGGGAGGAAGAGAGCTAAATGGAGGAAAGAGAGGAAGAGAGAGAAATGGAGGAAAGGGAGGAAGAGAGCGAAATGCAGGAAAGGGAGGAAGATAGCGAAATGGAGGGTGTAGAGTAAGAGAGCGAAATTGAGGAAAGGGAGGAGGAGAGAGAAAGGGAGGAAAGGGAGGAAGAGAGCGAAATGGAGGAAAGGGAGGAAGAGAGTGAAATGGAGGAAAAAGAGGAAGAGAGTGAAATGGAGGAAAGGGAGGAAGAGAGCGAAATGGAGCAAAGGGAGGAAGAGAGCGAAATGGAGGAAAGGGAGGAAGAGAGTGAAATGGAGGAAAGATAGGAAGACAGCGTAATGGAGCAAAGGAAGGAAGAGAGTGAAATGGAGGAAAGGGAGGAAGAGAGTGAAATGGAGGAAAGAGAGGAAGAGAGAGATATGGCGGAAAGGGAGGAAGAGAGCGAAATGCAGGAAAAGGAGGAAGAGAGCGAAATGGAGGGTGGAGAGGAAGAGAGCAGAAATGGAGGAAAGGGAGGAAGTGTGAGAAATGGAGGAAAGGGAGGAAGAGAGTGAAATGGAGGAAAGAGAGGAAGAGAGCGAAATGGAGGAAAGGGAGGAAGAGAATGAAATGGAGGAAAGGGAGGAAGAGAGTGAAATGGAGGAAAGGGAGGAAGAGAGCGAAATGGAGGAAATGGAGGAAGAGAGCGAAATGGAGCAAAGGGAGGAAGAGAGCGAAATGGAGGAAAGGGAGGAAGAGAGCGAAATGGAGGAAAGGGAGGAAGAGAGCGAAATGGAGGAAAGGGAGGAAGAGAGTGAAATGGAGGAAAGGGAGGAAGAGAGCGAAATGGAGGAAAGGGAGGAAGAGAGCGAAATGGAGGAAAGGGAGGAAGAGAGCGAAATGGAGGAAAGGGAGGAAGAGAGTGAAATGGAGGAAAGGGAGGAAGAGAGAGTCAATCCATGTGAAATTTTCATTATGAGGGTGCCTTGTTAATAGCCTATCTCAGATTTGTCTGTAATTTCTGCTACTTTATTGTTTGATTATTATGTTTATACATCATATTTAAATTGTCTGAAGCCTATCGCCATGTATCTTCATTGGATCATCGTCATCATCATCATCATCAGTTTATGGCGCCATCCATTTGGCGGCGATGGATACGAATAAATGGCCTCCATTGTCCTCGGTCACTTGTCAAGTCCATTGCTCTCCAAGTGATGTTATGTCCTCATTTCTGTTATCTATCGAGCGTAGTCTTGTTCTACCTTTGTTTATTTTCCTTCGACTCTTGCATGTAGTGCATTGTGTGGGATAGATTCTCTCATCTGGCATTCTCTGTATATATTCAAACCATCGTAGTCGTCGTTGAGTGACTTTGTCTAGCAGAGTTGTTTCGATCTCTAATGCTTTGTCTAATGTCAGCGTTTCTTATTTTCTGCAGTCTTGAAATACCTGCGATCTTCCGCCGTAAACTAATTTCTGCTGTAAGAATTCTTTTCTCATCTTGCTTTCGCATTGTCCAACATTCCGACCCGTAGACTAGAAGAAAATCGGTTGTATCTTCGTCTCGTATATTTTTGTACTGTTTTTTTTTGTCTTGGTAAATGGTAATAGGTCTACAAGGGGTGTTCAGGCACGAATTAGGGAGTTTTTCCCTCGCGAGACTCATTGTCTCAGTCTAGCAATATTTGACACGTGCACACTAGCTTAACAGTGTTCGCAATATGTACGTAACTGCCAGCAAAGTTCTCACATTCATTTAATCATCTCAAAGCGTTTGGAAGTATATGATATATAATTATATATGGCGATAATGCACTGACAGTGATACTGCCTAAAGTTAAGAAGTCCAAGAATTTGTCACAGTTAGTCTGTTAGTTTAAAGTTTATTATAACTGTAGCTGTGTAGCAGTCTGACGGTGCATAGAAAACTGACAACAACTTGTACATAATTATGTAGGCCTAGGCCTACTTTGTACAAATTAAAAAATGTCAGTGCTTTAGTTTATTGCGGTTCTTTGTTGAGTCTGTCTGTTTTTAGTTAACTGTTGTTGCTGGGACTGCAGCTGAGTCAATTTTAAAACCAAAATTATGAAATTGTATAATTTGCCAAAGAACTTATGCAAAATTCTATTACTTTTAACCAAAAAGATGGTCTCCAAAATGCACCATTACAAACCCTAAAGAAAAAAGTTCCTTACAGCCTCTTCCCCACATTCCGCCCCTCAAAGGGTTGGAAACTGCGTAATTTTTCAGAAGCCCTGGTTACGTCACTGGATATTTTGGGGCAGCAATGTTATTTCTGTAAATCTGCCCAGACTGTGTCGGCAACTTCTCCTATGGGCCACATATTTTCCTATGCAGAATATTTTGCGGATTGTGGCGACGCGGAATTCAAGTCGACACCGTAGACGAAATAGGAATTGCTGCACTGTTCACGAAAGTTTCGAATGGCTTCTTCTTCTTCGTCAAGCAACTGGCTTTCTGTCTCGTCTGCTTTTTCGTCGAAAGATGTCGACGTCATCAGCCGACCTTTGCTTTTAAATAAAACAAAACTACAGTATTACGCTTAAATATAAGAGTCCTATCTAGTTGCAATTTCCTGGGATGCGCGATGGTATTGTGGACTTGTGGTTAGCCGCTAGCGTGCTGAACTCAGTCGAGAGGTCGGGGTTCAAATTCCCTCCAGAGAAGAAATTATTTCGAGATTTCTGCTCCACTTGCGCCCCCTAGCCAACTCATTTAGACCTATAATAAGTACACTGACTGCATGTACACTATCGGTGGGAAGATGAGACGGTGGCGGAGAGGACTGGCCATCCGCCCTTATACGCCGTGGCTAAGAAAATGAAGTCGCTAACACTTCCTACCCGTGGCTACCTAACAGCTAGTTTAAGGGACTCCTCGTTCTCGTCTTCCTCCTTCTCCTCACTTAACACTTCGACTACATGTTCTTCTCGTCCCAATGAACACAAACGCGTTTTACTGTCACTCGAATCTAAGTCGATGACTTCTATAGCGCAGTTATTAAAATGCTCAGGGTATCAGATGACTCTTCTTTTTACCTGAGCAAAGTTTGCTAACTGACAATGATCTGTTTTGACTGAGATTTAACATTGTAAGGCTAGCGCAGAGTGCACTTTTGGGGTTTTGTAATGGGGCATTATCAAATTTCAGTTGCATTGTATTGTAGCGTAAGAAAAGATGGTCGCTGCAAGGAAACTCGTAATCAAACACGTGTTACGTTCGAGGATCTAGGGTCGAATTCAGAAGTGGGGTCAGAGAAACCTGAAGGGGTTAGGTTACGGTATAGGTAAGAAATTTGAAACAGACGGGTCATTTCGAACCGGGCAATGAAAACAGTTCAATGTATGCACGCATCAAACATTTATATAGCGTCTGTAATAACTTCTCCGAAGAGCGTATTGTATTGGTGATTAACCATTCCGGTGTGCATGGGCCATCATCTGCATCATCGCGCTCTCGTGCAACGGTGCAAGACCTGTCTTGTTAAAGCGCGCTATAAATTTTCATTTGTATTGTATTGTGTTGTATTAGGGCTTTAGCCCGTAGACGAGATTTCAGTCTGCCACGTACATGTAACTAAAGCTGACGGCGCTTCTATTGCAACCATGTAACATACATACATACATACATACATACATACATACATACATACATACATACATACATACATACATACATACATACATACAATTCAATAGTGTATGACTGAAAATTCACATTGTAATATGCCATCGTATATAGTAAACTCGCTCATAGGCAGTGGCATAAGGAGGGGGGGTAGGGGGCGGCCGCCCCTGGGCGCAGGAGGGGGGCGCAAAATTAGGTTTGTAAAAATTTAAAAAGAAATCATGCATAAAATAGTGTAAAAAGTAACTATTATACATGACTTTTGATGGTTTTTCGCGGGGGGGGGGCGCAAAATGAGGCTTCTGACGACGTAACGATTTTCTTCAGGAAAAAGACGGAAAAGCAAAAAAAAGGTCATCAGAAATTTTGGCGGAAGGAAGAACATTTTTTTTAAGGAAATTCTTGCCCCCCGGGCGCGCGAACCCCTAGTTACGCCACTGCTCATAGGTCATTTTGATGCACCGCAAGAGGTAGTCATTGGTCAATAATTATGTTGCAGGTCAACGCTATTATTCACTTTAGACCTACCTGTCCTAATCTAGAAATTTTCATTGTTCGACTAATTGTTTCATGCGTCAAAGTATTTATAATTCACGTACTTAACGTAGTTTTTGGCGCAGACCAGAAGCACTCCGCCAATGAAGACTCCGAGGGCAACGCCCAATGAAACGACCAACAGCAGACCTACAAAGACCATTCACTAATTAGTCAGTCAGATTGTGCTGAGACAAAACAATAATTAATAGAATCCATTGGTAAACGTTAATTTAATTTAATTTATTTATATCCCCATCACCCTATGGCAGGAATAGGATCTAAGCTAAATGAAGAAGACCACTTTTTGACAAACTGGCTGCTTAACCTACTTAGAAGATGACTATTGGCCTATTAGCATTTTATTATAGTCCCGTTCCCCAAAATATTATAATTGATTTTACTACGCTTAATCTTGCAGCATTAAACGGTGAAAATACTAAAAAAAGTTCTGCAGGTTTGATTATAAAAATTGGCAAGAATTCAATATCGTCCCAAGATAAACAACTCGATTTTGATTTGTAATAGGGAAATTCAAAGCAGCGGAACCCACTAGGGTCCTTCCGAGTTCTCCATTTCACACCCAATGCTATGTGACTGTCTTTGTAGACGTTAACTCTCGGTTATCAGTAGTTCAGCTCAGTTCAGAAAAGAAGCCTCCACATAGTTTCATCTAAGAATTATCACAAGTGCGAATAGCTATTGTACTTACTAAACGGAAAAGAGCTAAACTGAAGAAGTTTTCCAACGTTCCATTCTTCCTTGATTGTGTCTGGAGTAGGATTCCATGTAGTGCAGTTGCCGAGATAGCCATCCCATCTGGAGTCCACACAGTGGAGTCGCCAAGAATTGCCTGTACTGTTACTACACCTTACGATGGCATAATGTCCACGTCTTCGTAGGACCATTCCGCTTGATACGGATGGATTAGCACATCCCACTGCTAAAAAGAGCAGAAAACTTGTTCTAACGAAACAGCTTCAACTATTGTCCACAAACTGAAAGCTTTAATTATGCCAATTATAGGCCTACTAACAGCGTTACCTAAATACTGCTTAGAGCTATTCTAAAGCAGGCCTGCGCTCGGTTGAACGCAGCAACATAAACTCAGTAAGAGACAGACAAGGTAAGCAGCAAATTTTAAAAGAGGTCAATAGAATACTGCATAACTAACATTTGAAAATGTCCCTTAATTACAAAGGATCCATGATTTTTCTAATAATTGGTTTTGAGAGGCATTACCAAACTCTTTCGCCCTCTGTTCGTGTCACTAATGCATGCTGCTTCAGCCTGCTTGTGACTACATATAATTACGGTTTTCTCTAGACTCTTAAAGACACACTTTTCAGCTGTCTGATGGCCACGTGTTGAGCGCTTCTGAGAGACTCTAAGTGGCGCTTTATAAATGTCTTGTTACATAACATTGCATTACAGTTAGCTCAGAGATGCACTCTGAGATTCGTAGTACGGTAACGACCTGTAGCGCGGAGAGTATATGCGAGACCTATATACGGGTTCGAGCATCCACCCTGGCTGTCACTGTGTAGAAACCTTGAGCAGGTCCTTAACACACAATTTCTCAACGTCATCGATGTTCTGTCGTACTGTCGTGTATGCACTCCTGAACTTTGGATGGAGAACAATGTCATTCAGTACTTTATTATGCCCAAAGGCATAGTTGTCATTGCAACTATATACATGTATATTCATATTGTATTGAAGCCTGACAGCAGTCAGTATTATAAACCATGAGCAGAAAAGTAATGGGCGTTCAACACCGGAACGAGACATACGTTCAAAATTCACAAGCACGAGTAGTTACAGTTTCCAAATGGTAGCACCATGCAACCATAAGCCATGCTGCAAATGAGCGCCAACCAGAGCTAAAGACGTGTACCCGCTTACATAATATAGTATGTGATAATACGCTATGTACAGATCCGAGGATAATGGAGATCATTATTCGTACCCATCGCCGCCAAATAGCTGGCGTAATGATGGCGATGATGATAGATCTATGACTTTTTAATTCGATATGATTTGTAATAAAATTCTCGAGGAAATGCAATAGCGGACGTTACAATCATCGCAGCTAACCTTTGTAGTGCATTAAGAAGTGCACGTTAAACGCCTTGGCCAATAGGATATCAATTTCCACGAGATTCGAAGTTGAAGTATAAACGTGACTGATCCTTTTGGAATCTTCGCACTCTGTAACGGATTTAGTGATCTGTCGTTCTCTGATGCTGGCCAACCGATAACAGATTCTCGGTTGTGATGTTGAAGTCAGATTCCCTGATTGCGCAGCGGATGAATCTGACCTCGCAAAGTTGATTAGGGTGACGTTGATCTGCTGTCCAGGGTAAACTCGTATTCGCCACGGACAATCCGGACTTCCTTTTCCGGTTTCCAGGGTCACTATGCTGGAGAGATATCCGGAATGAGACGAAAGTGTTATTGGTGCCTTGTTCCCACACTTGTTCACCGATCCTGATATTACTGGAGGTGAAACAATATGAACAATAAAATCAATTTCTTATTTCTAAACCATTGTACACAAAAAATAAAATAATGAAAAACTTATACAAAAAGGAAAACTTAAGAAGAAATAAAATGAAATTCGTTATTTAGAAGTAAAAAACAAGAAAAGAAAAAAGAAAATATAAGAAAATAATTAGGCTAATCGTTGTTTGCTAACATAACAAAAATAAAACAAAAATGGGGCCATTTTTCAGACTAGCTTTCTTGCAAAGATCGCTCTAGCCTATCTTTTCAAACCCTGCTAGCTAAATTGCAACTGAAAAATATGGCTAACAAGGAAAAGTTACCACCCCCGGAGACTTTTTCAGCGCTCTGTTGAAGGGAATAGATCTAATTTCTAATCACGACTACAATTATCATAAAAGAAGAAATTATTTAGCCTACGTATACGCATAGCATTAGCCTACTTACCCTGTAAACACTGATAATTGACTTCGAGATAAGGTGTAAGATCTCCGGGACATGGCTGTGCCGTGCTGTGGAGTTGAGCCACAGGAAATTGGCATTTTCTTCTCCCAGAACAAATCCGATCGAGCTGAGAATGCACGTTTGCCGAACAGCCGAGGAACCCATAATCTCGCTTTACACATCTTCCGAGCTTCATTCGTCCATAGAAAGCTTGTTCTATTATCAAGACTTCGTCGTTCGTTGAACAGCTAGCTTCAAATGACTCCAGCTGACAAAACTCAGACGAAGCAATATGTAAATCTACAATAAGAAAAGTTACAAGTTTAAAGAAATTGCATGCAATAGTACTTATACGGACAACCGCGTCTAAGAGGCCCAGAATTAGTTTAAGTAGGCTACCAACTGATGAAAGAGCCAAAGAAATGTCGAACGGAAAAGGACAACAGGAAGCATTTGCTAGCTTTTAGCAGATAAAAATTGGTACGGGAAAAATATGGGGTCTATGCAAATAGATGGTTAGATTACATCACCCTACGTACAGAAGAGTGTTGATGTAGGCATCACTTGGT
>JACEVL010001078.1:340000-370000 GCA_020284085.1 Aporrectodea caliginosa
AAGATTCAATAGATATTGGAGCATGTACGCATAGTGAATAAATTGAAGTTCACCGTCAATATTCGATGCTAGTAATGACCTCGGGGAAAGATTCAATAGATAATGGAAGACGTTGCAGAGTGAATAAATTGAAGTTCATCGTCAATATTCTATGCACTTTATGACCTCTATGATAAAATTCAATAGAGAATGGAGTTCGTATGCACCTGTAATACTTAGGAGGTAGTGGTAATCAGTACTTTATTACGCTCGAAGGCAGAAACAAACATACATGCACACATCTGAACAAACATATGTCTGATGCGGGGACAGCGAGGTAGCAATCATCTGCATATTTAAAATGCCATTGCATTTATTGATTGGCTTTAAGTCTGAGATGGCAACTTCAAAATCAATGGGGCTCAAACCGTAACCTTTAACAATACTTGCATAATTCGTACAAGAGAAGATGCTTGACCACGAAACTTAGTGCAATGACTTCGATTATGAAGGAGATTCAGTATCCAATTTAAAATGTGATCAGGAATTGGAAGAGAAGCAAGTTGATCGGCTAATTCTTCTGGGTAGACCCTCAAAGGATGAAGCGTCACTCTTCGTAATTGGCATAGCCAGAGCAACTATGCATTTCCCGTGATCGGCCGAACGACATGGAACGGACTTCCCCTGGAGATGTGTCTCCTCCCCAGGGTCCCCTCCTCTCCGTTACACCAGTTGCTCACGAATGTTCTCTTCCGCCTGGCCTGGGTTAGGAGCGCCTCTGAGTAGAGATCTTTAAAAGGCGCTGTATAAAGTCTGATCGATTCATTGATTACGTGTATTTATTTGAAAAGTATGTACCGCCCTAAATAGCACTTAAGGAATACTCACAGGTGATGCACCCGATCCGAGCCAGCAAAATAACTGCCGAATAACACAGCTTACAGGCGCTTGTGAGATTGCAGTGGAAGGGACAAACTGAGTATCTCGAGCCACAGCTCCCGACAGAGGCGTTTTATCCAGTAGGCACAGTAGGGTCTACGAACCTTTCAGGGGCCTACGAAAGTGTGAAAACGAGATATTGGGAAAATAAGTTTAATTACTGAATTTGATGCAAAAATGAAAAATGAAATTTCAAATTCTTATTTAATGATTTTTTAACGTACTTAAACAGTTTAACTTTAAGATATAAACTTGAAGTTAATTGTCTTAAACTTAACGGATCCGCACTGTATTGTGATACTGTTGCTACATTCTTTATAGTACTGGACTATTGCTTGGTCCTACTTTGCTACGTTAATACAGAGCTTGTTATTATTTTCATGGCAATGGCAGAGACTACCTCGACGCGTCTAGTGCCACACTCTTTTTGTTGACTGGGTACCCAGTGACATTATAACGGGGCTCGCCTCCCAGACAGCTTGTGATGTTATGAGGAACTCTGTCTACTTTCACCGGAAGCAGAAATTGACAGTTGCAAAGAGTGCATAGCCATTAGCCAGCACAGTGAGTACACGATCAGCTACTGCCCGTCCACAGGTGCCGTACATAGGGGCAAGAGGGGGCACTTGCCCACTCCCTGGAAAATTTATAATTAATTTTTAACTGCTACGTTTTGGTGTTTAACAAATTTATTCGCACTGAAGCACTAATTTAAAACAATATCGAAACAAATTTGTGTGGATATTGTTTTACATTTGAAACACCTCTATAAAAATACCCATGTTCTTAACGTTCTGTTTCGCATATTTCAAGCTCTTGCTAAAAAAAATAACCGTAACCATTTTGTTTTGCCCTCTCCTGCAAAAATAACTGCTTGTGCCCATGTGCCCATATGGAGTAAGTCACGACTGCCCGTACGACACAGAACAGGTATTGTTCAGAAGATTCAAGATCTCCACTGCCAGCACGCAGCTTTGATAAAACATCGCTTGCAGGGAGTAATGCCAAGGACCAGCAGAAACATAAGGAATGTACTGGGAAACTGGAGTCTT
This sequence comes from Aporrectodea caliginosa, assembly GCA_020284085.1. Taxonomy (NCBI): domain Eukaryota; kingdom Metazoa; phylum Annelida; class Clitellata; order Crassiclitellata; family Lumbricidae; genus Aporrectodea; species Aporrectodea caliginosa. The sequence goes on from JACEVL010001078.1 coordinate 341,971, forward strand.
TTCGGTATCGGTCATGCTAACTCTCATGGGCGTAGCAAGGAAAAATTTCGGAGGGGTTTTAACATTTTGAGGGGGTTTTCCATTGAAGATTGTCGAAAAGTTAGGGTTTCTCGTATTTCGATGCAAAAGCCTATAAAAAATTTCTGGAAACTCATTTGGGGGTTTGAACCCCGAACCCCCGAACCCCCGCTAAATACGCCCATGCTAACTCTAATGGACTGATAAAGAATGTGGAAGACCACCGGTTTCTCAAAATAATACAGCAAGCGTCGAGAACCGGATGCATTGGGTCTGTTGACAGCAAAACACGTTTCGGTCAGAGACCACAGCTAGTCAATATCTCCCAGAGTTGGAGAAGAGTTCCTATAGACTACGTATGCAGGCCTATTGCGTGGAAGAGGAGGGATGACAGGCTTCAAGGCAAGCAACACACGAAGCCCAACGCCAAGCTGTATCATGGGTTTCTGTTTCCAAATATACTTCGCTGGACTGTCAACCGAGATTCAAAGCCACGCCTCGACAGAAAGATGTTTCGTAATAATATCTCCTTTATAATAGTTACTCGAAGCTATAAGACGAGCACACGAAACGCACGCTGTCGGTGAGAAGAGATAGAACTAGTTGTCCACCTGCCCTCAAAATAATTATTATTAAAATGAATGTACATAATACTTATGTAATACGTATGTATTGTATATGGATGTATTTATGTATGTGTCCGGATTTTATGGAGCGCAGTTTCAAAACCTTGACATGCAGACGACTTGAATGCTGAGTATTCACAGGAAGACTAAACATTAGGCTGGAGTGAAAAAATATTTTTGAGCAAACGTTTTCCAATAGTGATCAAAAGTTGCCATCATGTTAGTGTAAACAGAGTGCAAAATATTTTTGATTTTGTTCGGTGTCTTCTGCCCTCTACCGGCGGTTATATTTTACCATGTAAAATTCTTTGGAAACACGTAGTCCATGTAATGCATTTTTCTTGAACTGTGGCCGAAGCTTCAGATCGATCCACCATATCAGATCAGGAAGTTGCAGAAATCGCACCTGGTGTGATACAGGATTGTTCAACCGTAACGCCTAATGAGTGCAGCGACGCCATTGACAGGAACAAAATTAGGAGAGAACGGAAGAAGTGCCAAAGATCTGATGAAGGGGGATTTGTCAGTATGACTCTGAGTGTTGTTGCCTTGGCATTTATTTTGACGGTCGGATAGACAGAATCTTAGTTCGTGAAAAGGTTAACGGAAAATTGCATCGTAGGAAATGTATATAGCGCCTCTTCAAGATGCCTATTCAGACTCCCAGCCTAGACAAGGCTAAAGATAAAGGACTTAAGCAGTTTGTAGAAAGCAAGCAGATTATTCAGAGGTAGTATGCGGAGGGGCCAACAACCGAGAGGGCTCGACGCTGTCTGACCGAAGAGTGAGCCCGAATGTCCAGGAGCTCCCCTTAGCCGAAGAGCGCAGAGCTTGACGGGGAGGCTATGTCGACAGATACCGAGCGACAGAGGTCGGACAGGTAGGACGGAGCACTACCTCTGAGGAAACTACCAGACAAGCGCTGCTATCCTATAGGAAATGCGTTTCAAGGCAGGAAGTCAGTGCAATTATACATCTCGCATGTAGGTAGAGACTGGGGCATATTTTGGAATAATAACCAACAAGCTGAGCAGCAGAACGAAGGACCCGGCCAAGGCGCCCTTTTAAACACGAAGGTTGATCAGCATGAACCGAGCAACAATGATCAACTCTACAGGTGACAAAGGCGTGGCCACCGGACAATTAAGGACGACAGTATCATCATGGAAAAACCCGGAAAAGGACAGTAGGAAAACACGCTAGTGACGGAGCTGGTACGGCAGTGATGAAGATTTAAAATAGAAGAACACATCTCGTTGGTTTTAGAGCTAAAGGGGGAGCTCCTGGTAACTCGGGCCCACTCTTTGTTCAGATAGCGTCGAGCCCTCTCGGTCGTTGGCCCCTCCACTTGGAATGGGTTCCCGCTTGTGCTAAGGTTACTGCCCCTCAATTATCTGCCTGCTTTCTACAAACTGCTTAAGTCCTTTATCTTTAGCCGTGACTGGGCTGGGAGTGCCTCTGAGTAGGCATCGTGAAGAGGCGCTATATAAATTTCCTAAACGAATGAATGAATGAACTCTGCAATGCAATTTTCTGTTCACATTCTCATGAACTAAGGTTCTGTCCTCTCGACCGTTAAAAGAAATGCAAAGGGCTTCAACACTCAGAGTCATACTGACAAATCCTGCTTTAGCAGATCTTTGGCACTTCTTTCGTTCTCTCCTAATTTTGTTCCTGTCAATGACGTCGCTGCACTCATTAGCCGTTACGGTTGAACAATCCTGTATCACACCAGGTGCGATTTCTGCAACTTCCTGAGCTGATATGGTTGATCGATCTGAAGCTTCGGCCACAGTTCAAGAAAAATGCATTACATGGACTACGTGTTTCCAAAGAATTTTACATAGTAAAATATAACCGCCGGTAGAGGGCAGAAGACACCGAACAAAATCAAAAATATTTTGCACTCTGTTTACACTAACATGATGGCAACTTTTGATCACTATTGGAAAACGTTTGCTCAAAAAATATTTTTTCACTCCAGCCTAGTAGGCTAAACATATTTCTACGGGTTCTTGAAAAGACACTATTTAAGACACTGATATAAATATAGAGACTAAAACAGACTATGTCGCATGATTGCATGATTGAGATGATGGTCAATTTTTTACTTTTTTGCATTTTTTTTTAGTACAACTAGTACACTGTATAATCTACTTATTCGCCAAATATTACAGCTGAAATCAGTCTAAAAATATTTTAATCAATTTTATTTGTGAATATTGGTTCTGCTTGGTCAGATCGCATCACAAATGAAGCTGGCAACACGTTATACCTTTCGCTGTTTTCTGGGATTAGCTCAAGGACACTCTTCTTTGCGTAGTTTGAGGGGTCCATAGAGTAGTGGTAACATCACTGGCGTGAAGAGCAGTAGGAAGCGGGATCGCTTCCCGCAACCCTCCCATTCATTCGCGAGATGCCGCGTTGGTAAATTAGATGTAGGACGTGATGGGTGCCTTGCATGGCTGCCATATACAGTTAAATTCGACTCCTGTAATAACTTGTGATCATCCGTTCATACTGATTTGTTATCATCCTGCGTTGTGTCAGTTTGAAATTAAACGAAGATTATTATTATTATTAGTTTAGTCTGCAAACGCATTCTGGCACAAATGACAGAGGTATGGTTTGTCACCATTGAGCTTCTGAGAAAGGTACTACATAAATATCCTGTGATTTCTATGTGAACATGTGAGCATGTAGTTTCTTCAGGTAGTTCATTTTTTTTACTCACCATGCAGTCTGAATTCTACTCCTCTGTTGAGATGCTGAAAGCTTCGAATGTTGACAAACAGAATGAGTCACATGGTCTTGACAAAGATTCAGGAATGACTTTAGGAAGAGTTTTCGTTCTCTGGCGCAGATAAAACGGAAGCGGAAAAGGATCATAAGTGCATTCATCCACCAATCCATCTATCCAATCATTCATCCGTTCATTCCTACATCCATTAAATTCACTCGCTCAATCGTTCGTTCATTCGTTCATTCGACTGTTCGATCATAAATTCATTCGATCGTTCGTGCATTCATTCGTGCATTCGTTTGTTCCAATACAGAATTTTCTGTCATTAATTAATTCGTGCATTCAAACGTTCATTCACTGATCCCCTTATTCATTCACTCACACATTCTCTCACATATTCATTCGATCATTCGTTCATTCGTTCTAGATTCGGCTTTGAGATGTCTATGTCAACGACTTTGCTGCCGTATTTTAGTGAATTTTTCCTTTATTTAATAAGAAATCAAAACTTAGAGACTTCAGGTATATGTCTTCCTTTGAGTTAAACCACGATACGAAACGAACGGAAAGGATGAAGCAGGGTTACAGTAGGCTGAAGGAGAGGGCTGAACAACGAGACGAATGTCGACATTGGAAGTACGAACCTATCTAAAGGCAGAGACCCAAGAAGAAGACCGTTAGAACAAATCGAGGTTTGATCGTCAGAAATCTTTTAAATAGGTTATCCAACATAGCTCTTTAGAAATTGTCGAGATTACGATTACAAGCACAATAACTTTGCATCCATATATAATTGCATATGAAACGAAACTGAACGTCACATTGAATAGGTCTACAACTGAGTCACTAAGGCCGTAGATAGGGCCTGCCATATTGTCATACCCTATTGTCAGCACTCGTAAATAAACTGGTGCACTGCGCTTGACTTTCGAGTAGCACTTTAGAAGTTTGGAGCATACGATTAAGATTACAAATACGATTACGACTGTTCTCGATACCCCGAATATTTTCCTGATACAAAGCTAAATTCGCCAATAAACAAACATATGCTAAACACGTATTTAAGCAGATTCGATATGTAAACGGTTGTTAGGTTATATTCCAGGGCCTCATCCTCAATTGAATGAGGGTACGAAGTCACGCATACGGTCGAATCAAACGGTCATCCTTTGTAAGTGATCGTTCCATCGAGTAGCCATTCGTCTCCGATGATAGGAAGACCGTTCTTCTTAAGAGCCTCGTTTGCCAAACGCCTTGATTCCGGTGTCAGAGGAGGATCCTTGTGCCTCGCGAGAATCTCGCGCGAGACGATCGAACCGCGCTGCGAGTCGAACTCCAGTCCTTTGAGAAAATTCTCCTCAAGTGACTCGGGCAGGCCACAGAACTTCAGAATTGCTTTTGCGGCAAAATGTCTGTCTTTGATGATGTCTTCGTAGCGAACGGCACAGACGTCGAATCCGTTGCGTCGAAGTTCCATGTACGTCTTGCTGGTTATTATGGCCAGAAAGACCCCCAACGAAAGATCATCCCAGAACTTGTATCGGAACTCCTTTCCCGAGTAACCCATGGCATCAACGCATTTCTCAGTGAGCGCTGCAGAAAGCTTTCCCAGCGTATTGGCCATTACTATGGTTGGAAACTCCTGCGTGAAACGGTACATGGACTGAGCCACTTTCACCACGTCTCGATACATGAACAGATATTTACTGTTCGGATAGATTTCTTTAAACTTGGGAAGAGCATAGGCAGATATTGATGTTATTTTCAGCAGCTGGGCTAATGGAGTGAAGTCTTTGTATGGCCTGCAAGTCCAGCGAACGACATCTTTATTGAGCTGGCGTAATTCTGGTGTGTCGCCTTTGCTCTTGTACCACAAGGCCAGAACGTTGAACGAGTCTGGTTCCGAGATGGAGATACACTTTCCCGTTGTCTGTATCATCTGTGTCAACAGTGTCGAACCACATCTGGCAGTGTTAAACAGGAAAATCAACTGTCCTTTCGGATCTCCAAGTTCTTCCGCCATAGTATGAAAATGATTCAAAGGAACGAGTATCAGTTGATTACAGTGGAACATCTGTCCTATCCGCATGAACGTGTAGAACTCGAATTTCCACAAGTGCATGCCCTTCTTTTTAGCCACCCCGAAAATGGCGTTCTCTTCGTTTATCGTTATCAGCGATACGTGATCGTTGTCGAAGATGTATTGCGGATTCTCGAATCTGTTGTGCGACAGGGTGTAGTCCTTGATGGAACAGTTCTGCAGATAATCAAACTTATTGAAAAGAACAATATCGAGAACGTGTGCGCATCTGTTGTAGTTTTCTGGTCTTCTTGCTTCTCTTATTCGCTCTGCGGTTCCGTTGAAATGCCAGTTGATTTTCTGTATCATCATAAAGATGAAGCGAAACAGCATGAAGCCGAGCATAACGACGAGGCGCTGAAAAAACAGCGGCCACCCGGACAGGAGACCCATCTGTAACAGCATAAAGATATTGACATGCACTGGCACAACAGAAGTTAAAAACAAATAACAATGATAAAAATAATAATAATAATAATAATAATAATAATAATAATAATAATAATAATAATAATAATAATAATAATAATAATAATAATAATAATAATAATAATAATAATTTTCTAAGTCTCTGAGGGATCCTGTATACCTTGGGGCAAAAAAATAATAATAGTAGTAGTAGTAGTAGCAGTAGCAGTGGCAGTAGCAGCAGCAGCAGCAGTAGCAGTAGCAGTAGTAGTAACAGTAGTAGTGTTAGGTTTCTGCTGACGGCTTTATATCCTATTTCCTTGGTTCACTTTATTTGTATGTTAATCCTTGTTTTGACACTTTACAAAGCGTGCACTGCAGGACTTTAATTCATTCATTCATTTCAGATATTTATATAGCGCCCCCTCAAGATTTCTACTCAGAGGCGCTCCTGACTACAGCGCGGACACTGAATCGGAGTTTCACGCCGAAGCGCATGAACAATTGCGAGTGAAGGACTTGCCCAGGGTCCCTACGCGGCGGCTTGAGGTGGATTCTGACCCGCAACCCTCCGGCTGCAAGGCACCAAACATACCCCTTGAGGTGGATTCGAACCCGCAACCCTCCGGCTACAAGGCACCGAACATACCCCTACACCACCGCGCCCCACAATTCTATGCAAGTTAATGCATTCTTTTAACTTGTATAGAATACACTGAAGGGAAAGAACTTTTCTCGGATGTCAATTCGTTATAATTAACGAGTTTGTAATAAACTTCGATCGACATCCGAGTCTTCCGGTGAAGCTGGGATGCTGTGGAGAATTAGCTTAGGTAAGACGAAGACTGGAAATTCGTCACGTTCATCAGAGGTAGCCTAACTACTATAATTGAAATCCAAGAAATGCACAACAAAATATCTAATTAATACAATTATGTCGTTTAGCTTTGGAGGATTACTAATTACCACTGCATCAATGTGCGTATTAAATTCTTTGACATTCTGCATTTATTTCTCTTTCTGATCATTTGTACAATGTAAAACCATTCGAAGTGTTGCTTGTTGCCTAAATTGGGATTTTTGTCACAGATATTTATTTACTACAGTTAAAAAAGCTACGAAAACTTATTAAATAAATTATGTATTTGCTGGAAATGTTGTTCAAAAAAGGTCAATCAATCAAGAACTATGAAGCATATTATTTTCTTCTAGAGCGAATGGAAACATTTCATAGCTTGACATAAAACAATATATGACAGATCTGCAAACATCGTTGATTCCAACGGCCCATAATTATGTAGGCCTGCCATGTAACTTCAGGCCAGGACCGATAATAATTCGAAAAGTCGTTATCGCTTGCATTATACGCACAGCTTAGAGGCGATTCAAGTTTAAACTTTTCGATCATGCAAATCGGATGAACAAATTTGACCCATGTCTTTACATGCATTGTGTTTTGGATGTGAAATAGATAATCATCTACAGCTTTGTAGATACATACATAGATACATACAGCTTTGTAGTAGCCTGCATACATAATGCATAGGCTATATAATAATAATATCTTTTCTTTAATTTAGCGCCTGACAAACGCACTGCGCTGTACATTTACATGTTATGCAATTGAAACAATCTTAACTAGTTAACTACCAACAGAACAGACAGCTTGTAATACAACGGCGCTAATAGCAGCCTACAAAGCAAATCCGCCCTAACGGGGCTCGAACTCGGTACCTCTCGCACTCTTCGCCAGATGTTATCCAACGCGCCACCGGACCCCCCAAATATGCCTTCAATAACCGCACAGTCCCAGTTAAAATGAAGGCCGTGGCCTATGGTTATCGCATTGTTAGATTGTGTACCGTATGCCTCGCTTCATCCAAAGCTGATCTTTCAACTCGAGACTTTGTACCTATTCTTTTTGAATGAGGTTTATTTTGGCGAATCAGGCTGAGGTTCATCTGAACTAATCTTATCTGATCTGACTTGGTTTGACCCTGTCTGGCCATAAGTTACGCAGTACATACATAGATGCACACACGTACATCGTACACATGCATGTATATACATACATAATGTACTCTATCCTTAAACATACACATACATGTATGTATACATACATGCATACATATATACATGCATACATACATACATACATTCATACATACAAACATACATACAAACATACAATACATACATACATACATACATACATACATACATACATACATACATACATACATACATACATACATACATACATACATACATACATACATACATACATACATACATACATACATACATACATACATACATACATACATACATACATACATACATACATACATACATGCATACATATATAGATACATATATACATTGTATGTATGCATGCATTAATGCATAATTATATTGTAAATGTAATCGTATTAGTAATCCGATATTTATGAAGCGCCACATAATGAAAAAACTCAACAGTGGCGCTCCTGAGCCGTAACAGTGAAATCACTGTCAAATAATACAGACTTTGTCAATTCAATTCAATTCAATTCAATCGAGTTCAGACGCTAGTGAAACTGTGGAAGGGACAAACTACCGATTAAGGAGCTCGAACCGCAGCTCTTGAGAAAGGCGATTCCAACTGGTGGGCCCAACATATGGAAAGCTTCTGGACAAAGCGTTAGCAGTATGCACATATGAGGAGGAACAGTAAGGAGTCCATGGGTAGCCGACCGAAGGGTGCAACGACCAGGGATCGAGGAGACTGAAATACAGAATTCCCTAAGACGTATACATAAATAAATTGTAAGTATGTGTGGATGCATGTATACATGTATACACCTTCTTTATGCGCAAACCATTATCTGCTACCCAGGACCGCTCTAGCTCAACGTCTGTCATTTGCTGTTGTGGACCCTTCTGCTTGGAATGACCCTCCCCTAACTCTGCGTGCAAAACTTGTCTGCGTTTTCCTCATCATCTGCTCGTTCCGTCAAGACGTTTCTCCTTCACGGGGTTTCTGCACTGAGACCGCCTCTGAATAGTCGAAACTGCGAGAGGCGCTTTATAAATGTTCAGATACAATACAACACAATACCTTCTTGAAATAAATTATTCTGAAACCCCAGCAAACTATTCCAAAACCCTTTGATTTGTCATAAAAGAAACAGCCATATTTACCTTGATCGACTTAAAGATACTGAGTTATTTTCCACCTCAGTATTTCTAAGCTTCGAACTTCGCCAGCCCTTCGCCCTACGTCGTTGGTCTTAGCTCAACTGAAGTCTCAACGGTCGCTAACGCTCTTATATCGGGTCAACATACATGTATACCTCTGCAGTCGATAATTGACGGCTGTAATATAGAGTCAAGTCTAAAGTCCATCCGACAGCTCAGCGTATGCATACAGGCGGATAGACCGTTGAACCTATAGACGTGCATAGGAACCCGCCCTGCATAGCAAGCGGGTTACGAAATGGAATGGAGCGTCCTTCACTTACTTACTTACGCCCTGGACTTAGACCGATGTAAATTAGGAAGCAGTCCAACACAGAGGCACAGGTACAAAGGACAGACAGATGCAGAGAGGCACAGGTACAGAGGACAGACACACTGTGTCGTTTAACAGTATCGGACAAATGTACTTGAGTAAAAGTAAAAGTAAACAAGACTTTTATTATTTTAAGTAAAACTACTCACCGTTTTGTGATGCTTTGTTACCAGTAGAAGTAGGCCTACTGAAAATTTTACTTACGTACAGTAACGCGTTACCTTTACTTCGTTACTGTACAACACTGCAGACAGATGCACACAGGCACAAAGACAGGCACATAGGCACAGAGGCACAGGCACAAAGGCAGACAGAGGCACAGGCACAAAGATAGACAGATGCACAGAGGCACAGGCACAAAGACATACATATGCACAGGCACAAAGACAGACAGAAGCACAGGCACAAAGATGTGGAGAAGTGAATTTCGCCTGATAAGAACTGATTTAAACATGAACCGGTTGGCGGTGACAGACTGGCCCACTGGGCACAGAGGGCAAGGACGGCGTTAGACTTTGGAACTGATGTGCTCGTCAATAAGTTGGTGCCCTGCGCTTAGAGAAGACCTTTTGAAATTTGGAGTTTGGTGATGATGATGTTGATGATGATGATGAATACGTCAATTTCTACAGCGCCGTAACACGGCACATGCCGTTACAAGCAGGGGCGTACATCCTATGGGGGGAATGAAGCAGAGATCTTCATAGTAGCCTTTTCAGGGGGGGAAAGAATTTTTTTCACTACTCATTTTTTGAATTTCAGAAATTAATAGATGTGCTTTTGATTTTCGAAAATGCTTTTCTTTGTTTAATTTAATATTAAAATCATTGTGCTGTTCTCCGACCGCGCTGACGATTAGTCTTCAATTTCATTATTTTGGCCTATCGTTATATAGTCTTTGGTAGTACGATAACGTCACTTGAGTTATAATGCGGTGCTATGAATTTACTTCTTACGCTTAGCGTCAATAATCGTCTGCATTGTTCAAAAAGTAGGTACAAGCATGAAATTTTTTGTGGATATATCAGGTGTTAATCTACATTAAATCCTGACTCCAAATATGAAATCTTATGCTTGTACCTAAAAAATGAACAATGTCATGCTAAGCCGAGGAAGTAATTTGCAATTTGATTTTACTAGACAAGTAATCATTGTAATCATGCCCAGAGACAATGTTTTACTAAAGTATAAATGTTGCGAGCCGTTGTGCGGCATGCTTATCCGTAGTGAAAAATGGCGCATACATTGTACTACACACCACAAGTGGAAGACTACAAGGTATGTATAACTTTGAACATTGTAAAGTCTGTTACCGCCGACAGAGTAGCAGTGGCGCAACAACCATATAAAGAGGGTGAACAAACAAAGTCCAGAGGCCCCGAAGTCCAAGGGCCCAAGTTTTTTAACTAAAGAAATTAATGTCCTTTTTTCAATTGTTATAGTTCAGACTGCAGAGTCAAGCTATAGCCTGTATATGACGGATGCTTCATGATACATGATTATATCATACACAGGTCCACAGACATATAGGTCACCGGATTATGATGTGTCGGATTATGTGACTCACACTATTGAAGCAAACACTCAGTTGTATATAAAAGATACGTTAACTTGGGTGCGCGCCAATAGGCGCAGCCTGTGCTAGGCATGATTCTCTCTTTCACGTTTACAACCACTGCATTCCCAAAACAGTAGATAACTCATCTCGAGCGCTAAGAAATATGCCGGAAATAATATCTGCCTTGTTCTCACTCACTCTCTGTCTGTCTGTCTGTCTCTCGAGCTGTCAGCTGTCACAATGTCTCTGTCGCAATTCAGTGTCCCTCTGCAAGCCATGTGGCCTGTACACACCATAACTCCATAAGCCTACATAACTCCAGTCTCCAGTCTTCATGTTACTCGAAGTTATATATAAGTAGGCCTATCTATAGTCCTTCATGCTCACAATACAGTCATTCGTTTACTTTTAAATATAATACCTAAAGTCCTAAACGAAAATTATCAAAACAGCGAAGACCATTGTGAAAAATCGACTGAGATCAACCATAGTTGATGACTGGTTTGCACCTCTGACAGTATTAGCCTGTGAACGAGACGCTTCTCTATCGCTAAAACTGGACGAAATTGTTGATCGCTTGGCTACGCACTCTGCTGCTTTGAAGAAGCACCTATTGTAATTTTAGTACTTATGTTATAATACTGTCTGCAGGCCGTTCTGGCCGTACGCCTCTGTCTGTGTAATGCATAATGTAATGCATAATGTGTATTGCAAGCTGTCTGTTCTGTTAGTAGTTAAGACTTCAATTGCATAACATGTAAATGTACAGCGCAGTGCGTTTGTCAGGCGCTTATTAAAGAAAAGATATTATTATTACTATTATTATTTATAATGTTGCTTGATTAATGACTTAAACGTTAAAGATTTCAGCCTTAAAATTATACTTCAAATTTCGATACCGGTAATAAAGATTTTCTCTTTTGTCGACAGTCGACCAGTCGTCTGGGGCTGTCGTCGTGGGGGGGGCATTCTGATAAAAAGAGGGGGAATGCTTCATAGGCGTAAGGGGGGATGGACGCCCCTGGTTACAAGGGCGCTTTAACACGATAAAACACTCAGTCAGGATACGCCAACTTGAAATAATGTGTCTTGAGTCTGGACTTAAATGACTCCAAGGATGTTGCTGAACGGATTGAAGGTGGAAGATTGTTCCAACACCTAGGTCCAGCAACAGAGAATGCGCGGTCTCCGAAGCAGGTTTTAGATTTTCGTAGAGACAGTAGTAGTTTCAGTTTAACGACACTGTGTGGTAACAAAGATCATTGGCATCGCACTCCTCCTTTATCCAGGCTTTCGACTGGCACTGTCAGAGTACAAACAGTCAGTGGCGGAGTTTTACGATTATGATGATGGACGTAATCGTATGTATAGGTGGTCTGCTTCTCCTGTGACCTGTCTGGTTGCCTGTCAGATCCAGTCTGCGCATCTGAGTTTTATCTTAAGTTGAAAACAGTTCTTTCTGCTAAGGTCATACAGTCGACCGACTTCCACACAGTGCACTGTAATCAGCCTTCAGTCTTTAATAAGACCCGTGAGTTTGACTTCTAACTAGTTACTAGAGAGTGACGCGAGGAGACAATCTCGCCCCATCCCCGCCCCGCAACAAGTGAGTCTTCCCCATCCCCGCATGGTTTTCCCATCCCCGCAGGTTTTCTCCCATCCCCACCCCATCCCCGAAGGGCGACATCACATTCCCCGCAGAAAGCTTACACCAATTCAAATTTAACTAATAAAATTTTTTAGCTTCCAAGCTATTTGTATTGCTGACTGCATTCGTCTGTTATTATCTTATCGACAGTTTGCGTTAACCAAGTCCTGACTATTTCTGACTAGTAGGCTTCAGGAAATAAAAAACCTCCTTATCAGTTCTCAAGTTCTTAACATCACCCAGGTTTATTTCCGGCTCATTCCCCATTACCGCGGTATTACCGCAATTGTTGTCCCCATTCCCGCGGGATTTAGCCCGGTGACCGCGGTTTTCCCGCGGGGATATTTCCAATGTCACTCTCTACTTCTAACTCACGTTACTTTAATTTATATCACTGTTGTGAGGCTAGCAATGCATGTAAGCCTATCATAAAACAATGAAGACAATCTTGAGTTTTATGAATGTTAATAAGTTCAATAAGTGTCTGAAGAGTACAACTAGCCTACAATAATGTCCAAGAATCCTAGATGTAGGCCTATTGATTTAGGCCTACTCTTACAAGATCGGTCATTTCATTAGTTCATAGACTATTATCCTTACTTAGAGCCAATATCTTTATATGTATTAAAGCTACGTTTTATTACTAGGTCTTAAGCTAAGCTATGCTCCCCAACAACTCTTTTAGATGAAATGTTTATATTCACTTGTACCATTGCAATTAGGAGTTTGTACGATGAAACTGCCGCTGCGAGACTACTAAACCCCTACGACAGTCACCTACAAAACTAACTTGAATCCATGCATTCCAGCGTGAATGGCGGCAACCCTCCTCGGTTCAATTGGCAGACGACATTTCTCAACCGTTGATATTTAAATTCGGGCAATCACAACTCTCCAGCATCGTCACGGTGTAACCCAGCGTCTCAAATTAACCCCGTAATCCTAGCTAGAAATATTTTTAGCAATTACAGTGTTGGCTGAGACACTGGTTCGATTAATTCATTAAATAATTGACCTCTTACACTACAATATCTTAACAACTAATGCAGCCTTGCACCGATCTGTACATGTACATATAAGAGTGTATATCTACTGCATTTTAATAATGTGATTTTTGAGTGGTATCAAGGACATGCGTTACATGCACTATATGCAAGATTGGAAGGACAGAGAAGTAAAGACAGACCACGTACGGGTAGGAGCATCGTGGGTATGAGTAGGCTATACCCAGTTTTACCTGTACCAACGTGGTATGAGTATATAATTATCCAGTTTTACATGTACCGACGTGAAGTTTTTGGGGTTAACCCCAAGACGCATTTGATATAACTGGCGGCGTCCTGTCTAAGTACAATATGCCTAATGCTTGTGTTTACCATTGTGTCCATGCGCCTTAGTGATTTTGGCATTCTCTAATAGATGTTCAAACAAATTGGCTTGTTACCATTAACGCAGTGGTAATGCTTTTACTTATATCTAATCTGAGTTTCAGTCCCGACAAGCAGAGGTTCAGAGGTCGCTGACGTCGAGGCCCAGGAGGCACTGCTGATTGGACCCGGCAGTTCAGCAGTCTTGTTTTCCTAACAACCGGGGAGGGGATATACATTTCAAAGTCTGACATCCCTTGACCTCCTACAAATATTTAAACTATTCAGTCAGCGCGATTTTGTGCAAACTGCCGTGTTATGCCTGACTGCCTGGGGTGTATCTTGTTACATCTACCAGATGGAAATTCTCAACAATTCTATCTGACAATCTAAGATTGACTTTGGGTGTCGATGAGAAAGACCATGCAGGGATGACTAATTACAAACCAGACTGGATAAAAAAGATGATTAGTGATGGGACTGGCATGACCCATGGACTCCTAGTTAGAGGTTATTATCAGGGCTGCATTTCGATCATTCTTTTAATCGCGATTTATCGCACGATTAAAACAATTTATCGCGATTAATCGCACATTCACTTAAATTTTTAAAGTTCATTTTTAAGGGTCGAGAATTCAAATAATTCAAACACAATTCTAAATCAAGCATCTCAATCTTTAACTGCATACGGTCTAAAGCTGCAAATGCAACCAGTTGCTCAAACAAACAAGTTTATCAACACTCTCAGTTGAATAGATTGTTATCTTTTTATTCAAAATGTTCCCGGACAGAGAAACCAATCCTTCGCAAAGAACAGTTGTGACTAGAGAACCTAGATAATCATTTCCTTGCTACAGCTGCTAGGCCTTAGTGGGTTCCATCAAGGCCGTATTTAGGGGGTGTTCTGGATGTTTAAACACCCCCGAAATTAAATAATGTATAATATAAAATATTGCATTTACTAACATATACGGTGTAAGAACGAAGAACACTCATGTGAACTTAGATGATGATGCTCTACAGTGCTTTGAGAGCTCACAACGCTCCTCCAAAACCAATATAGACGGTTGACTTGGTTGCTTGTCAGCTTGTTCAAGAACGAGTATACACCCCCCGACCCCCAACAAAATCCTGGCTACGGCCTTGGGTTCCATCATGTTCCTTCCACCACTGCAGTGGACAAGAATCCACGTCATCCTGCGGCTCATCTTTGTTCATTTATTCATTCAGAGCATTTATATAGCGCCTCTTTGTAGCGAAGAAGTGCATCTGATCTGATTTTTCCCCGGGAATCAACGGTTTATCATCATCGGGTCAGATAAAAAAGTTCGTATGTTCTCGTGAATTTCTGACAGGCTATAAAATAAATGAAATATGATCTTCAACTCAATTACATTTGAAAAATTATTTTTAACCGCAATAACAACACAAAGCTATAGATGAACGCACACAATGAAATTCACAATAATACACCAGTGCTGTAAGTGCTGGATGCTGAATCGCTGATATCGGTTCCTTTAATTTCTCTTCACCACTTGAGACTAGGATTTGTAGTTCGGTCCAAGCTTCATCGCGCCTTTGTTGCGGTAGTCACTTGAGCTATCTGACACTTGGATCTAGGCCTATGGCTATGGCAAAGTAGAGCCATCGAAGGCTGCAGTTTTGTTGACCAGTTTGGGGATTAGTTGTAAAAGCGGTTTTGAATTTTACAACGTTGTAAAATCCAAAACCGCTTTTACGACTGATCTCAAAAACAGTCATTGCACGAAAAAGGTCGTATCAATCAATTTTTTTATTGAAGCCACTGAGTCACGAAACAGAGGTAACATGATTATTTGCCATTGTTAGCATCACAACACAATAGAAGCAAGAGGAAAAGGGTAAAATGGAGGTAAGCGAGGAAGAGGGCTAAATGGAGGAAAGGGAGGAAGAGAGCGAAATGGAGGAAAGGGAGGAAGAGGGCGAAATAGAGAAAAGGGAGGAAGATAGCGAAATGGAGGAAGGGAGGGAGAGAGCGAAATGGAGGAAAGGGAGGAAGAGGGCGAAATGGAGGAAAGGGAGAAAGAGAGCAAAATGGATGAAAGGGAGGAAGAGGTCGAAATGGAGGCAAGGGAGGAAGAGAGTGAAATGGAGGAAAGGGAGGAAGAGATCGAAATGAATGAAAGGGAGGAAGAGATCAAAATGGAGGAAAGAGAGGAAGAGAGTCAAAATGGAGGAAAGGGAGACAGAGAGCGAAATGGAGGAAAGGGAGGAAGAGAGCGAAATGGAGGAAAGGGAGGAAGAGAGTGAAAGGAAGAGAGGGAGGAAGAGAGTGAAATGGAGGAAAGGGAGGAAGAGAGTGAAATGGAGGAAAGAGAAGGAAGAGAGTAATAATGGAGGAGGAAGAAGAAGAGATTTTAAATATGGAGGTTCAAAGAAAGGAGGAAGAGAGCGAAATGGAGGAAATGGAGGAAGGAAGAAAGAGTGCGAAATGGAGGAAAGGGAGGAAGAGAGTGAAATGGAGGAAAAGGAGAGGAAGGAGAGAGCGAAATCGAGGAAATGGAGGGAAAGGGAGGAAGAGAGTGAAATGGAGGAAATGGAAGGAAGAGAGTAAGAAATGAAAGTGAAAGGAAAGGGATAAAGAGAGAAATGAAAAAAGGGAGGAAGAGCAAAATGGAGGAAAGGGAGGAAGAGCGAAATGGAGGAAAGGGAGGAAGAGAGCGAAATGGAGGAAAGGGAGGAAGAGACTGAAATGGAGGAAAGGGTGGAAGAGAGTGAAATGGAGGAAAGGGAGGAAGAGAGTAAAATAGAGGAAAGGGAGGAAGAGAGTAAAATGGAGGAAAGGGAGGAAGAGAGTAAAATGGAGGAAAAGGAGGAAGAGAGCGAAATGGAGGAAAGGGAAGAAGAGACAAAATGGAGGAAAGGGAGGAAGAGGGTGAAATGGAGGAAAGGGAGTAAGAGAGCAAAATGGAGGAAAGGGAGGAAGAGGGCAAAATGGAGGGAAGGAGAAAGAGAGAGCAAAATGGAGGGAAGGGAGGAAGAGGACAAAATGGATTGAAAGGGAGGAAGAGAGCGAATGGAGGGAAGGGAGGAAGAGGGCGAAATGGAGGAAAAGGAGGAAGAGAGTGAAATGGAGGAAAGGGAGGAAGAGAGGGAAATGGAGGAAAGGAAGGAAGAGAGCGAAAATGGAGGAAATGGAGGAAGAGAGCGAAATGAAGGAAAGGGAGGAAGAGAGCGAAATGGAGGAAAGGGAGGAAGAGAGGCGAAATGGAGGAAAGGGAGGAAGAGGGCAAAATGGAGGGAAGGAAGGAAGAGGGTAGAACGGTACAAGAACCACTGTGTAGCACATTAGGGCATAACCTCACATGGACTAACGCTGTGGCGAACACTGGACTTGACGAGTGACCGAGGTCGTTCACTCGTACCCATCGCCGCCTGAGGGCTGAAATCAGTAAAGGGAGCTGTTGCTGCTACTCTTGATAGGGCTGCTGATGAGCGATGATGGAGGAAGAGGTATGACGGTACAAGAACTACCTGATGCATGATGATGATGATGATGATGATGATGATGGCATAACCTGATGATGATGACGATGATGATGATGATGGAATTATTATTACCCATCGCCGCCTGAGGGCTGGGGTCAGTAACTGCTGCTGTTGCTTCGAGCCCGAGGAGTTCTAACCGTTCCAGACTTTTATCATTTTAATTAATATTGAAGTCCCTGAGGGATCATGTTTACCTCGGGGCAAAAATTTAAAAAAATTTAAAATAATAATAATAATAATTATTATTATTATTATTATTATTATTATTTTTATTATTATTATTATTATTATTATTATTATTATTATCATCATTGTTATTATTATTATTATTATTATTATTATTATTATTATTATTATTATTATTATTATTATTATTATTATTATTAACATGATTATTTGCCATTGTTAGCATCACAACACAATAGTAGCATGAATATTTCCATTACTAGCAACAAAAGGGGATCCCGAAGGGACAATATTGCCTCTAGATAGGGTCACCTAATTTAGCCTACCTACCAAACCTACCATTCGGATAATGGTAGAGTGATGATAGAACAGCAGAACATGAAATGTAACGTTCTCTGCAAAGTATAGTTTGGGCATAACGACTCGGCTCCAGCAGTGTCTGAAGTATGCGAAGTTTTTCCCATTCGGATAATGTGGGCAGTTCTATTTTATGTTTATGATTTGGTTGGCCTAAGGTAGCAGAAACAGCTTCTCTGTTCTCTCCATACATCATCTGTAGGGTGGAATGTGGGACTCTGTAAAAATGGCTGCTATAGGTGGCTCCAGGATGGGATATAGTTTGGCTACTCTATAGGTAAAATGTGTGCTCTGTTGTGCGGTAGGTTTATTTCATAGACATCTACCGAGCATTATTTTATAATTAAATTTGTAACGCGCACGGTCACACCGAAAAGTGAATCTGAGGTGCGACCAACACATCTTGAATCAACGACTGCTCTTTTTTAACATCAGCCGTTTTTTATTATCTTTTAGCTCAACATTGTTGGCTGGACTATGTTTGAAATGACCAAAACATTTTCGACGCTTGACCAACAAAATATCTACAGCTGATTCTGCCAGTGCTTTGTTGACAGACATCTGCAGAATGTGTTTTGCAATGCACGTCATGTGTTCAAATGTGTTCAAACTAAAGTCTATCCTTTTCAAAAGCTCTTACCCTGACTCAACTGATCCTTTACCTTCCAATTCTCGCCCTAAACGACACCCAGTCACCCACCTTAATTCACATCTGCTCTGCCCCTTCTGATCCTCTGGAAACCGGACTCGGACCACCTTCGGAGTTCCTGATGCCCTGCGCTTGGCTCTCTCGTGGCGCTTTAGAAGTTTGGAGATTACGATTACGATTTACAAAATAGAAGTTCCCCAACTGCTGCTGTCATATTGTGTGCGTTGTCAGTTCCAAATGTTGTCACCTTGTCGAAGACTTCCCGGGCTTGTGCAACCGAAGCGAAATGTCCTACACATGTTTCGGGAATAGTGACGACCTTCGACATAGTGGACAGTTAGAGCGAAGGAACGAAGAACCCACTTGGAGTTAACTATGTGACCTATAACTCCAAAATAGCTGTGGTTAACAACAGATAACCAATAATCTGCAGTAAGCGCTATGCAAACTTTACTGTTAAGCAGCTGTCAAGTCATTAATTAATTCGGTAATCAATGACTGTCCTAGAAGGAAGCGTATATGATTGTTTTCCTGTTGATATAATAATTATGCTCAAAACGTCCTGCAACCCTTCATCAGTTGCAATGTAATGGGTCTTCTGCCATTCAGTGCAAACAAGTGTGCAATAAATTGCGTTTGTCATCGCATCACATTTTCCACGATCCATATAATATAATAATATTTAAATACATCTCGATAATATTGTACACAGTATGCTACTTCGCGACTTATAATTTGATCCTTGTACTTTAACATAACCTATGAGAGCATTTTTTATAGATACTGGGTCACCCGCACAAGCCAACAATTGAGACCAGTATAAATTGACACATTGTCCTTGTAAAGTCTAAAGAGACGTTGGCTTGCAGTCCTTGTTTCTTGTAGACATTGGACTATCACCGTGTGTGCAGATCTATCATAGTTAAGAGGCAACTGAGACCCATATTCTGCACAGACATGCACAGCATGGATTTTCGTTTAACTTTAAGATGACCTGCGTGGTATTCAATGCATAGATCGCAGTTAGGCCACACATGACGATAGTCAGAGAAGAATAATAATAAGAACAGCAGTCACTTAAGCTAGCCTCGAGAGCCAGCCATGGCCTATGGCAATGAGTGTTAGCGATTTCTTATTTTAGTTTCGGAGTATGATGGCGAGTGATCAATCCTCTCCTCGGTACTAGCATAACATTTCCATGGACTCAATGAAGCGCAATTCAAGTTGAGTAGGCCTATGTATGTAATCAGGTATATGCGTGTATGTATGTATGTATGTATGTATGTATGTATGTATGTATGTATGTATGTATGTATTTATGTATGTATGTATGTATGTATGTATGTATGTATGTATGTATGTATGTATGTATGTATGTATGTATGTATGTATGTGTGTATGTATGTATGTATGTATGTATGTATGTATGTATGTATGTATGTATGTATGTATGTATGTATGTATGTATGTATGTATGTATGTATGTATGTACGTATGTATGCGTGTATATATGTATCTGAGTGCTTGTACAGAGTGTTCCAAGAACTGCAATAAGTAACTAAGTCACGAAAATCCATCCATCAGATGCTATACCGTCCGTCTTAGGCTAAGGTGAAAATGTATCGAGCTATTCGAGATAGTGAGGTTCTAATTTCTGGTGGAAGACTGTTCCATGAAGCTGGTCCAACGCATGAGAACTAGCGCTGTGCCATAGTCACTAGAAATGAGCGCGGCCGCAACATATCCCCAAGTGCTGCAGAAGGAGTGTTTTTCGAACCGGATGGCTCGATACAGTATCACTGAGGTCACTGACACATTCTGGGGCTGGCCAATCATCGATGCTTCTCTCAGGGGAAGGATCTTGAATGCAATTCTGTAATCAACCGGGAGCTGGTATAGTGTCTTTCGCGTGTCGCGTTATAACAAGCAAGAATTTGGTCCCAACGACCGAAACAGCACAGTTAAGGACGAACTGACGCTGGCAAATTCTAGGGCCGTTTAAATGATGTATCTGCATTTTATTGGGCCTAGCATTATGCTTTATATAGATGCAACTGACGATGTCAACTACTCTGTTTTAACCGTCCTAAATCCTGCTGATACCTAAATGCAGATCACCCAATAATGCATTTATGTATTTATGTGTGTGTATGCATATATCATCATCATCATCATCATCAGTACCTGACACCAGCAATTTGAAGGCGCTGGGTACGAACAAATGATCTCTATTGTCCTCGTTTCTTTGTCACACCCTGTGCATTCTCCTCTAAACGTTAGTCCTAGTGTTGTTATGTCCTCATCTATGCTGTCTATCAAGCGCAGTCTTCGTCTGCCTTTGTTTCTCTTTCCTTCGAATGTTGCATGTAGTGCATTGTGTAGAGTTCGGTCAGCAGGCAGAACATCATATATCACATAGCCAAAACATCATATATCACGTTGTTTATAATAAATGTCATGGATAATTTTAATCGACCTGTTCTAAGCGCCATAAATCCTGCTTTTTTAAATGCAGGTCATTCAGTCATGTATATAGGCTTTTACGTATGTGCTTTTACGTATTATAGACCTTCATAAATTATGGTCTAGGCCTACAGATGTTCGAGTAAACTGAATACCTTGAAGCCTCTTACAAGACAGTGTATAGATATTACATACATACATACGTACATACATATACATATACTTACGTAAATACATATGCGTGCATACATGCCTACATACAAGCAAACATACAAATTAACATGCACACATACATACATGTATATATACATGCATACATATATCATCATGGCCAAAACTGAAACATCATATAAATTATGTCTCTTTGTACATCTTCGGATCTTCCTAGATACATGTACATGTTTCTTTGAACACCTCTCTACATGTAGATACATGTCCCTAAATTTAATCCCTAGATAGTTGTACGAGATTAATTGTAAAAAGTTGAAAATACCGTAACTATTAAAATTATCGAGGTCATTATCATCGTTGTCACCACCACGTATGTATCAACCGTAGTCGTCATCAAATTTCTTCCATCTAAGCATATAGTTGAAGTCTCTAAAGTAGCTGTTCATTCAACAAATTTTCTTGTTTTGTACAACTGTAGAAATTTATTTGCAACCGTCAAGACAGCATACATGTTATCTTAACAAATAGCCTTGAAACGTTAACGGAAAGTTAACGACCAGCGTAACTATTTTTAAACATATTTACGATAAAAGTTCAGAAGCCGTGGAAATGGCGGTCCAAATACTAAGCTGAATACATCCGATATAGAACGCAAAGTCCGGTCAATTCCTTCGGGTTAAATGAAGCCGTACATGGGATTACTATTCAAGTCTACTATTCAAGTCATCCCTGAAATTATTACAGAAGAAACAACAAATAAAGAATGTGAATTTTAATCTACAATTAATATTATAAGCAAAAATTGACACACAGACAGACACACACACAGACACACACACAGACAGACAGGCTGTATGTCTGTCTGTCTGTGTGTGACAGACACACAGACAGATACACAAGACAGACACACACAGACACACAGACAGACACACAGACAGACCTACAGACATAGGCTACAGATGCACATATGCACATGGAATTACAAACGAAGCGTGAGGTCGAAATCAAAGAGAAATCCAGAGAAAACGATGAAGAGATTGCGAGATTTGGATGTCGACAATAGAATTTAACTTAATGACCTCTTATTCATTCATTCATTCATTTATTTAGAGGACTTATATAGCGCCCCTCCAAAGTACCTACTCAGAGATGTTGATGTTTAAAATGTATAGAAGATATTAAAAATTCCAAAGAATTTTCACAGCAGTAGGTAGTAAGTAGGCAGGTCAAGAGGCAGGTCAAGAGTCAAATCGGCAGGTCAAATGACTAGGGTTAAACGAAAATCACGGTCAAAAAGGTAAAAATCACGGCATACTTTAAACAAATTGAAAAATTCAAAGCGAATTCACGGCAACAATTCAAATTTTATTGTGTTAATAAAACGTTGATTTCATGATTTTGTTAACGACGTTACATCAGTGCAGTGTGTTACTTAGTCAGTAAGTAAGAATTAACGATGTCACGGCTCCAAGCCAGAATACAATGGTTTAATTTACTTTTGGTGCTATCTGGCAGTTGAAAAAAAATTAATGCCCTTGTTCTTGGCCAGTGCGTTATTCATGATCAAAGCGGCTCTGTTGGGTCCAATTTGTTATGTTTAAGATCAGAAATTTACGGATTTCGACCCAAAAAGTTCATAATAGCCTATATGAAAAATCACACCAAATCGCGGCAAATGCTAAAATTCATGACAAACGCCAAAATTCACGTGAATTCCGCTATTCGTGATTTTCGTCTATCCCTACAATTGACCTATCGCGACCCATGATAGCGCCGCCACTGGGAGGGGGAGAGGGGAGTCACGCTGCAGGAGAGAGGGCAAGAGGAGGAGAGATTAACAGCAGAGGCCTTTCTTCGAGGGCATCGCTTACTGCTTGAGCAATTCGATCCTCGTGTGATGTCTCTGAAGGTGAACTGCGCCAATCTCTCTCAGTGAATCTCGAATTTCGCCGAATTCTGCCAGAACTTCGTCGAATTCTGCTTTCGTCAACAGATAGATGTCGCTAACGTCGGCTGCGATGACGTCAAACTGTTGCGCGGTTCGCAGCAACAACGACACCTCTGCGTTCCATGAAACAGACAAAAACATGGAAGTCGTTCACGAGAACCCTTCATCGTTTATGATCTTTAAATGACATGCATGTATGCATGTATGCATGTATGCATGTATGTATGTATGTATGTATGTATGTATGTATGTATGTATGTATGTATGTATGTATGTATGTATGTATGTATGTATGTATGTATGTATGTATGTATGTTTTTATGTATGTATGTATGTATGTATGTATGTATGTATGCATATGTATGTATGCATGTATGTTTTTATGTATGTATGTATTAGTGTATGTTTGAGCGTAGGTATGCATGCTCGAAAGTTCATGTATCTATCTGTATTTTCAGGCATGTATCTGTATAATATGTATGTAGTTTATGTTTCAAGACACTTCATGTAGCGCATTTCGGTAATTCACAAAACTGCTGCATATATGACTATATAATTATAACAGATCCAAACACGTGCGTTTAAAGAGAGTTTTTAAATGTATGTTGCCTTAAGTCATAGACAACAGTAGGCCTACTTAAATGTTATGGGAGACTGTTCAAGGAGTACAGCCCGATACATGAGAAAACACTATGGCTTCCAGTTGATCTGCAGCCGCTAATAGCACCTGCGTATCTCCGTGGGCCGCAGAGCGCAGTTCGTTCAGCTTACGGCAAGTTTTTCACACTTTCACGACAACGTACATTGGTTTCCAAGTCACTCTTAGTAGGCTACCCGTTCATCGTTAAAGTGGTGAACCACCAAACTCAAAGTCAAACTCAGTCCAGTTTCATAGTGGCTGAGTCACACGAAAAACGGTGAGACAGCTAAATTATCAGATGCCGGCGCTAAAGAAATAACTGGATTCGGTCAGACTGAATGTCCTGGGTCGATTACCTCCGTAATATCCGCCGTCGTAGATTTTCTCCAGAAGAACAGCTTTCGAATAGACTTCCAATTTGCCATGGGCGACCAGCAGCAAACACTGGGTCTTCGTTCCTAAAGCATTACATACATACTTGACACGTACATATACATTATACATACATATATGCATACATACATACTTACATACATACATACATACATACATACATACATAAATACATACATATATACATACATACATACATACATACATACATACATACATACATACATACATACATACATACATACATACATACATACATACATACATACATACATACATACATACATACATGTATACATACATACAAGCATACACTCGTGCGTACGTATACAGACTCTCACCCAATCAATTCACTGAAAAAAATGAGCAGAATCGAGGCCATACAGTCACTATAATATGATATAGGCGTATATTTACAGCTGCTTAATATCGGCGCCATTGCAAGATTTCATTAAACACTTGAGACGACTGATATAATTATTGTTTGTGTAGGCAACGCTTTCGTGAAACGCTTTATAATTATTATTATTATTATTATTATTATTATTATTATTAAATAAATTTGTAACGCGCGCAAGGTCACACCGAAATGTGAATCTGAGGCGCAGATAGTAAACATGCAGCCAGGTGAAGATGCACTTAGATTTCCAAATCCTTGAAAGCCAAGGAGAAATAGTGAGTTTTGAGTCGCTTTTTGAAGGAAGGAAGTGAAGTTGAGCTACGAAGAGAAAGTGGTAGACGATTCCATTCCTTTGGAGCAGAGGCACGAGAGCCCATAACTGTTCTGCACCGTGGCTCATCTAGAAGACCTGTACTTGATGATCGCAGGCAACGAGGAGGGATGTAAGGCGTTAGTACAGTGTGATTTTCCTTACAGATTTTATTTTAGTTATAGTTACAGTTATAGTTAATGATTTTTTATTTTAGTTATAGTTATAGTTATAGTTAGTAATATTTTTTAGTTATAGTTATAGTTATAGTTAATGGATTTTTATTTTAGTTAATTTTAGTTACTACTTAGTTACAATAATTAAGTCCATAAGCAAAATTGTGCGTATTAATACGCTGTTTCACAATTTACTCAGAGCTATGAAAACCTTTGAAGCATGGGTACATTCAGCTTCATGAATACACGAGTTTCAAAAGTAACTGACAAATTTCACAATAAAAATTTCGCATTTTTGGTTCTCATTTATGTCGAATCGTCCATATTGCACTTCCTATTTTTATTTTTTGTATTAACGAAAATAAAGATGAATTTTCGTTAGTGTTATTTTCGTTATAGTTATAGTTATAGTTAATGATATTTTTAGGTTATAGTTATCGTTAACGAAGTCATTTTATTTTCGTTAACGAACATTTTCGTTATCGTTATCGTTAACGAAAATCACACTGCGTTAGTAGTGCATGAATATACGTAGGTGTGCTGGTGCTGAGGGTTATGTATGTCAAACGCTATATAGTAAGCGTCCACATACTAACATACATGATACCTACAACGCCAAATCTACTACTTTTAAATATCTTCAAAACGCTTTTATTCTAAGGTAAATGTTCATCAGTCGCGTTGAATCCAGTTATGAAGTGTACAGCTCCCCTGAAACGGTTGCTGTGTAGGGACCTTGAGAAATTCTATCACTCAAAATTGCTCAGCACCATTGATTGTGATTGATGCTTGGTAATATAATTATGTGGGTAGGCCTAATAGTGAATAAATGATAAATAGCACTGCTTTTCTACTACTCATTCAGCCACACGAGCGTACAGATGGTCTGCGATTGATAGGCTTGTACTGTCCTGAATCATCAAGAGAATCATCGATATGGAATGGCCTCCCTCTTGAGCTGCTCCTTTTCCCTAGGTCACTCTCTGACACATTCATTCTACAAGTGCTTGAAAGCTGTTCTTTTGACCGTGCTGGAGTCGGGAGCACCTCTGAGTAGTTTTCTTGAAGACGTGCTATATAAATACTTGAATAAAAATGAATGAACGAGAGAAACTATACCGGCGTGAAGTATGAGCTCTCCGGGATAGAAGACTTGGAACTCGAGTCGTTTGACGATCGCGTAGATAAAGTCCTTCGATGCATTTTTGAAGAAGGAGACGTTTTCAACCAGTCGGCGACAGTTATGCATCGACAAACTCTACAGAAGAAAACAATTCAGTCTTTGTCTGCTGCTAGACGAAAATCACGAATTCACGGAATTCACAGAAGCCGTGAATTTTGACGTTTGTCGTGAATTTTAGCATCTGCCATGATTTATTGTGATTTCTCATACATAGGGCCTACGCTGCACTTTTGTGTCGAAATCCATAAATTTCTGAGTTTAAACATAACAAACTGGACACCTAAACCGGCCGCCTTGATCATGATATATATTGTATTGTATCTAAGCATTTATAAAGCGCCTCTCGCAGTATGGACTATTCAGAGGCGCTCTCAGTGTAGAAGCCCCGGGGAAAGAGAAACGTCTTGACGGAACGACCAGATGAGGAGGATAACGGAAATCCAGACAATAGTTTTCAACTCAGAGGAGGGGGAAGGTCATTCAAAGCAGAAGGGCTACAACAACAAATGACCGACGTTGGGCTAAAGCGGTCCTGATCCGAGGGACAAACAGATCAAATCGGTCAGTAGAGCGCAACGAACGAAGAGAGCTAGCAGATAAAGGTTTGCGCATAAAGTCAGAGAGATATTTAGCAAGGCCTAACTGAGATTTGGACACCAGAAAGAGAATCTTATAGCGAATGCATAAAGCTATAGGGAGCCAGTGCATGGCTTCAGACATGTAGGTAGAGATATGAGCAAACTTACTAAGACGTGCGATGAGCCTGGCTGCTGCATTTATATAAAACTACCAAGAACCATGACGATTGATCATTGAATCAGTGACTAACTACTAGCCTAGTGATTAATGATCAGTGATTAGTGATCTGAATGAGGGACTAACTAATAGCCTAGTGATTAATGATCAGTGATTAGTGATCTGAATGAGTGACTAACTACTAGCCTAGTGATTAATGATCAGTGATTAGTGATCTGAATGAGGGACTAACTACTAGCCTAGTGATTAATGATCAGTGATTAGTGATCTGAATGAGGGACTAACTAATAGCCTAGTGATTAATGATCAGTGATTAGTGATCTGAATGAGTGACTAACTACTAGCCTAGTGATTAATGATCAGTGATTAGTTATCTGAATGAGTGATTAACTAATAGCCTATTGATTAATGATCAGTGATTAGTGATCTGAATGAGTGACTAACTATTAGCCTAGTGATTAATGATCAGTGATTAGTGATCTGAACGAGTGACTAACTAATAGCCTAGTGATTAATGATCAGTGATTAGTGATCTGAATGAGTGACTAACTACTAGCCTAGTGATTAATGATCAGTGATTAGTGATCTGAATGAGTGACTAACTAATAGCCTAGTGATTAATGATCAGTGATCAGTGATCACTGAGTAGTTCGGAGTGAAATTGCTTTTCATTGCGATGTTTTTTTTAACACAACATGACTGTGAATTGATGCCGTGAATTCGCCGTAAATTTGGCAATATTTTTAAATTATGCCGTGATTTTTTTACTTTTTGACCGTGATTTTCGCATAGCCCTAGTCTGTGACTACACGCGTCGTGTGATAGGCCTACGCACGATCCTGTATTATCTGCTGACGCGATGTAAGAGA
>JACEVL010001078.1:375000-412500 GCA_020284085.1 Aporrectodea caliginosa
CAAGACGAATACGTACACTGATAGATAGTATAGGCTATATTCAAAGTGTAAAATCGAATCCATTGAACACTTTAGGACTCTTGAAATAGAATTTCTGGACCCGAACAACTAATTACTCAGCCTCAACCCTACGGCAAAGCTTTTCCATCTACCTGCCGCTCTCGTCTTACGAACAACCGGATATAACTTTAACACATTATATATATATATTATTATTATTACAGTAGTTTTATATAGCGCCCCTTCAAGACAGTCTACTCAGGAGCGCATATATATATATATATATATATATATATATATAGAGAGAGAGAGAGAGAGAGAGAGAGAGAGAGAGAGAGAGAGAGAGAGAGAGAGAGAGAGACAGAGACAGAGACAGAGACAGAGACAGAGACAGAGACAGAGACAGAGACAGAGACAGAGACAGAGACAGAGACAGAGACAGAGAGACAGACAGAGACAGAGACAGAGACAGAGACAGAGACAGAGACAGAGACAGAGACAGAGACAGAGACAGAGACAGAGACAGAGACAGAAACAGAGACAGACAGAGAGACCTATTTAACACCTGTTCTCATTATTTATTCAAAACGTTAGTTCACATTACCTTCTTCCCTTTCTTTGGTGGATCATCCTGTGTCATTTACCTGATAACTCACCTGGGACAATCGTAACTTAAGGTACCTGGTGGATGTCCCAAGGTCATTTACCTGATCAGTCATACCTGAAATTACTTGGTGTGATCTTTCTGTCATTTACCTGACGAATCGTATCTGAAGATAATGGCTGTGATCTCTACTGTGCCCCGCAGTCCACTCGTACAGCTTGTCGAAAGGCACTGCCGAGATGAAATCGAGAATGAACCACGTTCGCAAGTAATGCCAGACGATATCTTTATTGGTTAGAATGACCTGCACAAGAAAGGCAATTCATGTTTCCAAATCAGGGACTTCGTGCAATCTCGATTACTGTAATTCCTTTTCATCGATATTAAATCCACCCAAATAGAACGTAGGAGCTCTATTCAATCATTTCATTCATTCGTTCGTTCGTTCGCTCATTCAGAGTATTTATGTATGTATGTATGTATGTGTATTTATGTATGAGCACTTGTTATAGCGCCCCTTCAAGATTTCTATTCAGAGGCGCTCCCGACTATGCTGTTCGCATACTAATTAGATCTGTCTCGCAATCTTACTGGTCTTAGAAACAATGTAAATTTTGATGCTTGATGTTTTGATGTTTATGTTAATTTATATTGCTCATGCTTGTTCACCAGAGTGCTGTTTGGCAGCTGGTTATATTAAAGAATATATACTTACTTACTTACAGCGCGGATACTGAATTGGGTTTCACGCCGAAGCGCATGAGCAATTGCGAGTGAAGGACTTGCCCAGGGTCCATACGCGGCGCCTAGAGGTGGATTCGAACTCGCAACCTTCCGGCTGCAAGGCACCGAACATACCCCTACACTACCGCGCCCCACATCAATAGCCTACAGCAGCGCTTCCCAAAATGGTGGTCCGCGAGCCCTCAGTTGCCTGTCTGCAAAGTGAGTCAAGAGTCCGGTCAAATTGTCTTGGAATCAAGAATGGCGATTATATTTTTAAAAGTCATAACTAAAAACATTTATTAGGCTACCATTTAAAGGGCAACTGAGTCACAGAATTGGCTAAACATGCATTTAAATCCATCTTAATACATTTTGAGGAATTTTGGTGATCGAAAACGAAAAAGAGAAACAATTAATTCTGAAATGCCACCAACATCCTTCCCTAACCTCATCTGTCAACATTGCTTCGTCTTAGCTTACCTCGTCAAGCAATACCTTGACTTCGTACGTCGCTATGCCGCACCTAGCTTGCCTTTACTTACCTTATCACGCCTTTACTTACCTTAACTCTTACCTTAGCTTGCCTTTACTTACCTTAACTCTTACCTCAGCTAGCCTTTACTTACCTTAACTCTTACCTTAGCTCGCCTTTACTTACCTTAACTCTTACCTCAGCTAGCCTTTACTTACCTTAACTCTTACCTTAGCTCGCCTTTACTTACCTTAACTGAGTTAACTCTTACCTCAGCTAGCCTTTACTTACCTTAACTCTTACCTTAGCTCGCCTTTACTTACCTTAACTGAGTTCTTACCTCAGCTAGCCTTTACTTACCTTAACTCTTACCTTAGCTCGCCTTTACTTACCTTAACTCTTACCTCAGCTTGCCTTGACTTACCTTAGCTCTGACCTTACTTAGCTCGCTCAGCTGCCTTTACTTACCTTAACTCTTACCTTAGCTCGCCTTTACTTACCTTAACTCTCACCTTAGCTCGCATTGACGTGCCTCAACTTACCTTAGCTCTTACTTTAGCCTGCCCAGACATACCTTAACTCTACACCCCACCCGTCCCTTGTACCTGATCCATTTCTCTGAACACGTATCCCGTGCGGAAGTTGAGAACGATGTCGATGACAAAGATGGCTTCGGCGAAGAGGTTGATGCCCTCGTAGATATGCCCTTCGTGGACGACACCCTCCACTTTGGTGCCGTTTTGGACGCCGGTCGCGGGTCCCTCGCCCTCAAGCGGCGGTCCCTCGTGCGTCTCCTCCGCCTCCGCGGAAAAGAAGGCAATCTCGACCGGAAGAGCGACCATGGTCAGGATAAGAGCGATCACGACCATGATGTCCCATCCTATTCTGCACATACAAACACATGCTGCTCTTCCTGGCTTATTTGCCGCACGACTTTTTCTACTTAACATTTTAATATTATTTTGAAGATCGCTGAAGCTATAACGAGAGCAGCGCTTTTGAAAGTACACCAGAGACCCATTATAACACTAGAGACTCATGATGACACCCGAGACTCCTTAAAACATCAAGGAATCACCATAGCATTAGAAATGTATTATAACACCAGAGACCCATTGTAACACCAGATACCCACTATAACACCGGGGACTCCTTATAGCATTAGATTAGATTGTATTAGATTATATTTAGGTTAGATTTAGATCAGATCAGATCAGATTAGATTATATTGGATTCGTTGCCTGAATTCGCTGTACGGATGGATGATGAACCGGTTGACCAGCCTCTGTCTCTTCTTCTCCTTTCGAATGGCAGATGCACAGCGGAAGATCTCCAGGCAGTGCTTGCTCTTGACGGACGCCGACAGAGCGTCGTCCACCCTCTCCACCAGCCGTTCCTTCCAGCTCAGCTTCTTCCTCCGTTCATCGTCTTTGACCCCTGCACTGTCCGTCGACAGTGCCACCGAGATGTCGCTCTCCTGGAGGACGGGGCCCCGCTCGGCCTCAGCTGCCGCCTCCTCTGCCTCCTCCTCCCTTATCTTCTGAATATAGGCAGCCAAGTTGTCTGGGCGTACTGCAGATAATTAACCAACACCAGGTAGCGTTATCTCTGAGTGGGTGTTCTTAAAGGCGCTATATAATTGTCAATGCATAACCTGCATAACAGTATTACGTACACGCGGACATAGTCATGCATGCATGCACATAAACCATACATACATGCAACCATACATACATACATTTCGACCGCTCACTCTAGAATTGGACATGCACACCGCTTTGCTTATGAGCGGCCAACGACAGATTCCTTTATCATTCATTACACTGGCTCTACATAAAAAGTGTTCGGATTCATTGTTGTTGCTACTATTATGATTATTATTATTAGGCCTATTATTATTATTAGTAGTAGTAGTAGTAGTATTATTATTATTATTATTATATTATCATTATTATTTTACGTACATTTCTGGTATATACAGAAATGGACCACTCAGCTTATGTTGTACATTGCTATTGGCAGCCTGCCTAGAGCCATCTACGACATGAGTTCCGTTGTCTTTTTTCTTCTTCCTATTCGCTCTAATGCGCTTTAAAAGCGTTCTGATTGGAGTCTTACGTTACATGGTCGGAAGCTGCTCTACGGAGACTCTCCAAAAGCTGCGCTGTATAAATTTGTTATTACGACTACGATACCTACAGTGCAAGCATAATTATATACATACCTAAGTATATACCTAGCTGAATTGGGCCAGTGCATCTAATAATGCGTCACCCTGACAAAACTAAGCAGCTAACTGAGAGCGTAAGAGTGCGGACTCATTATTTTTTGTTTCTGTTCTGTTGAAAGAGTAAACTTGAGACTTGATTGATTGATTGATTTTATTGATTGATTAATTGATTGATTGATTGATTGATTGATTGATTGATTGATTGATTGATTGATTGATTGAAAGTAGTTTCTACGCATACTGACCAGTTGGTTCGCTTATCCTGAACGAGAAGGAAATGCTTCGGATGATGGCTTGTTCGAGGTCTGGGTCCGTTCGAGTCAGAATCTCTTTCTCGATAGAAGTTAGAGCAACCGAACTAGGCTCCCTGTGAGTCTGAACTTTCAGTGATTTTTGATCGGTGAGAGGACTTAGAAGGCCTTTCTTGGACTTTTCTTTCTTCGATTTCAGTTTCTCAGATTCCGCTTTTTGCTTCTGCTTTTTGAGCTTCTTTTCTGGGAATTTTTCTTTCGGTTTGTCTTTTCCTTTAGCATCCGGAGTCTTTTTCTCTTTCTTCGCCTTAGAAACCTCTTCTGGCCTTCTGCTCGAGTCTCCTTCTTTCTTAGATTTTTCCCGAGAACTCGGAATTTTCTTTTCTCCCGCTTTCTTGTCAAAATCCGGTTGTTTTTTAAGTTTTATGTCAGTATCGCTGGCTGCCTTTTTCGGTGACATTTTAGAATCGTCAGTCATTTTTTGCTGTTCAGGCAGCGCATCAAAAGACCTCGATGACTTATCATCCGCAGGAGTTATTCGTATTTTTGGAGAAGGTGTGTCAGATGCTGATCCGAGCTTACCATCTGTGTCTTGGGTAGTCTGCTTGTCAGCGTCTAAGATTTTCTTCGCCTTTGTTCTTCGTTCTAGCTCTGCAGCCTTTTCCAGCTCTCGTATCTTTTTATTGGCTGCTAGAGTGTGCCTCCAAATCACCGCAGGTGGCGGCGTCTTTTGTCCCTTGTGCTTTTCGTTACCACTTGGACTATCGTTCAGTTTCACCTTAGGTTCCGAAGAAGCGCTTTCCTGCTGATTATTCTTAGAATTGGCACCTGGACTTTTCCTGCCATCGCTCCTAGTGTTCGACGACTTCGCCTGTACTTCTCGTTCTTTGCGTTTGTCGTGCTGGGCAACGGCGTGCGGATGTGCCTTGGTTTTTGCTTCTCGCTCATACGCTGTAGGCAAACTTTGTTTCTTTTTGATGTCTGTGTCAGGAGAATGTATGACTTCTGGCTGTTTTCTGCTCGCTTCAGAAGGTGACTTCTTTTCGGATTTTGCTTCGAAACTTTTCTCTGGTTTATGAGGTTCGTCATTCTCTTTCTTCACTTCTGGCTGTTTTCTGCTCGCCTCAGAAGGTGACGTCTTTCCGGATTTTGCTTCGAAACTTCTCTCTGGTTTATGAGTTTCGTCATTCTCTTTTTTCGGTTTCCTTATCTTCCCTTCAGGATTAGACATCCTGAACTTTATTCGCTTTTCATTGACAAACTTTGCTTAACCTTATTCATTCGTTAAGATAAGTTTTTCAAATTAACAGAAACTCTAGATCTGCTTCTAATCGATGAATCACAATAAACGCATTCAACATTTTAACCGAAATAAATAAAACGGAAACGCTTCCCTCAATTGTGACGACGTCTTTAATTATTGATGACGTCATCCATACGATTTTTCAGTACCGTCCATTCAAAGCGTATAGCTTCAGCCGATTTTGACCCAGCCTGCCTATGGATTTTGTTTTGACTAAGCGCCTCTAAATAAGCTGGTTCACGCGAGTTACCTCAGGTCCCTAAGGATTTAAAAAATTACAAGGAGAATACCAAAATGCATTTTGGGACGGCTTATTGTTATTTTTCCCCCGAGGTAACTCTACAACCTCAGGCGATTAAAACTATGACCGAAGACTGTGCGATCTGGAAACGGGCGAACAGAGGCGTTTTATCAAGTAGGCACAATAGGCACTGTGTCTAGGGCCTACGAACCTTTCAGGGGCCTACGAAAGTCTGAAAACGAGATATTGGAAAAATAAGTTTAATGATTGAATTTGACGCAAAAATGAAACTACGAAATTTCAAATTCTTATTTAATAATTTTTGTTACTGTACTTAAACAGTTTAATTTTAAGATATAAACTTAAAGTTAGTTTAACTTAAAGCAACAGCCTACATAATGTGAACTTTACTGCTTTTTGCATTAGTAAAATCACATATAACATTTTCAAATGTCATTTTCCGCATTGACTCGTTTTTCAGTTGAAACTAGTGCAAGCGAAGACAGTCGTCCTTCTTTCTCTTCCATTTCTCGTTTCTCAAACCCAGACTCTTTTCCGTTCAAAGCCGCGGCTTTTCCAAAGCCGCGGCTTTTCGGTTCAAAGCCGCGGCTTTTCGGTTCAAAGCCGCGGCTTTTCGGTTCAAAGCCGCGGCTTTTCGGTTCAAAGCCGCGGCTTTTCGGTTCAAAGCCGCGGCTTTTCGGTTCAAAGCCGCGGCTTTTCGGTTCAAAGCCGCGGCTTTTAAGAGAAAGAAGGACCGCTGGGTGTCTACTTCGCTTGCACTACTTTCAACTGAAAAACGAATTAGTGCGTTTGATTTTTCCTCCTGTGGTATACATTGTAGCCATATCATCCATAATTGTTAGACCGTTTTTTGTTGCATGGTAATGAAGGATTACTTCTAGTTTGTTCATCTGCGCATCGGTGGTGGCATCGTGGTTTTGAGTGTAGTATTATAGCTAACACATCTTTTCGGTTCAAAGCCGCGGCTTTTCGGTTCAAAGCCGCGGCTTTTCTTTTTCTGTCACTCGTCCGTTTATCATTTTCAATTGACCAACATGCAACGACGCCTATATAGGGCAAATCAAGAAGAAGTCACTTTCCTAGAGACCTTCCGCTAGTAGGCCTACTGTTCACATATGTGGATCTTAAATGATTTCACAGTGACACTCATTCGAAACGCGCAGGCGTGCTCAAGGATCTGATCTCAAAACTTTATTCCTAGGCTGCTTTACAAGGGCATATAATATATAAACCTAAGACCTTTAACAAATAAAGTAAAAGCCAATAATATCCTGGACCAAACTTTAAACGGAATAGCCAATGCCTACACATTTTTTGTTTTTCTTGTAATAGCATTGCGTTCTGACAATGTGTTAATGAATAAACGAAGAATCTATTCTATTCTATCCGATCAATTCATTGAAAAATGAGCAGCGTGGAAGCCATACCGTCGTTATAGAAAAACGTGTAGGTCATACGTTTATAAAGGGTTCGTGATTTTAGTCTTCAGAAATCGTCATCATAGACTACTCGATCAAGGTATAGGCCTAAACTGAATCAGTATTGCCTAAATGGGATTAATTATAATTGTGAACAAATGTTTTGCATATATAATGAGCACAGGTGTTCCTTATGTTGATATATATATAATGTATATTCGATTGTTAAGCGATTTTAGTTTTAGGCCTTAGTTGCGCTGTCGGCTCGTGGGCGCTTGGCCTAAAGTAGCCTAAACATTGGCTGACGGTAGATTCTTGTTACACGTGCAGTTAGCGCGCCAAACTTAGAAAACTGCTGATGACAGTGAATTTGAACAATACAGTGTAGTAGTTGTTTTAATGAAGTAGAGAGCTGTATGTTAGAAGTTGCAGTTGAGTTGTATTGATAAGAACTTTGATATTGAAGTATATGTTTGAAATAACTGTGTTTGAAGAAAGGAGAAACATTCAAAGAACTGTGTCTGTTTAATTCTTAAACAGTTAGAAGACGTTGAGCAATTTATATGTAGAGATAAGGAAAGTTCTTGAGGTAGGTCACAACTAAGAAAGAAGAAGAGTTGGTGACAATAATAATCTGTGATCAAGTAAATTCTCACCTCATTTGAACGTTCTGCTGTAAAATATAACGGTGTCGAACCCTATGGGGCAGAGAGACATGCAACCCAATGTATGGTTAGTGCATCAATGGTTAAACTCCCAATATTTTGCATCTTCACTCTTCGCTACATAAGTGCTTCTCTAACTTATTGAATAGCTTCCAGAGTTTCTCATTTGAGGCGTTTGATTGATCTCCTTGGTCGATCGCCTAGCAGTGGCGTAACAACCAAATAACGAAGGTGGACAAAGTCCAGGGGACCCCGAGGTCCGAAGGGCCCCCGAGGTCCGAAGGGCCCCCGAGGTCCGAAGAACCTCCACCCTTTTAGCGTGAGTTCGGCAGGAACTTCAAACAATAAAAACTGCTGGACATACTCAAACTCATATCGAGCTCTCACATCACGTCATCCCTATGCCGGAATCGGTTATTGCCTGTGTGCTGTTTGCCGCTCTCCCAAGTCACCCTCGCCAGTGCGGAGCGCTCGATCGTATTCCAAATTGAAAATCATAGCGACGTACAGTATTTTAGATTAACTATCTCACAGGACAGGCTTGATGACCTTGCTCTTCTTGCGATCGAAAACGAATGTGGACAAATTGAATATTCATGACCTGATAGACACATTTGCAAACAGTAGGCCTAAAGCTGGAATAGCCAAATTCATGAAGTAATTCTCTATAAACTATAAACTACAGACTACATTACATTAGGCTACTGTGTAGGCCTATACAGACTACATTACATTAGGCTACTGTGTAGGCCTATACAGACTACATTACATTAGGCTACTGTGTAGGCCTATACAGACTACATTACATTAGGCTACTGTGTAGGCCTATACAGACTACATTACATTAGGCTACTGTGTAGGCCTATACAGACTACATTACATTAGGCTACTGTGTAGGCCTATACAGACTACATTACATTAGGCTACTGTGTAGGCCTATAGGCAGTGCGGCAGTAACATGTATAGGCGGCAGACCAATACATTTCGTTTTATTTGTAATTTTTAAATCAAGACAATTATTAATGTGACGTGAACTATGGATTATTGAGGATAACGTTTAACACTCTCATTTTTTACGTAACTGCAGTTTTAAATAGCTCGATGGTGTAATGATTAGCGTGTTGGACTGTCACTCGAGAGGTTGGGGGATCAAATTCCCCATGGCAGAAATTTGGTTCGAGATTTCTGCTCCACGTACGCCCCTATCAAACTCAGCTATAATGAGTACACTGACCGCACCCTGTCGGTGAGAAGATGAGACGGCGAGGGAGAGGAATGGCCACCAACCATCATATGCTGAGGGCAAGAAATAAAGTCG
Source organism: Aporrectodea caliginosa (assembly GCA_020284085.1). Lineage (NCBI taxonomy): Eukaryota > Metazoa > Annelida > Clitellata > Crassiclitellata > Lumbricidae > Aporrectodea > Aporrectodea caliginosa. The sequence continues at coordinate 384,250 of JACEVL010001078.1, forward strand.
CTAACACTTCATACCCATGGCTGCCTCAGGGCTAGCTTAAGGGACTGTTCCTCCACCTTCCTCCTCCTCCTCATTACTTTCTCTCTTTAGCATGGGCGCATTTACAGGTTCAAACCCCAAAATAAGTTTCAGACTTTTTACATGCTTTTATATGCGAAATACAAAAAACCTTACCTTTTGCGACCATCTTCAATACAACGCCCCCCAAATCTTAAAATCCCCTCCGAATTTTTTTTCCTGGCTACGCCCATGCTCTTTAGTATCGTTAATGGGTAAGGGGCCGTCCATAAATGACGTCACGCTATTTTGGCCGATTTTAACCCCCCTCCCCCTCGTCACACTTCGTCACAAAAAGTCAGACCCCCTCTGAAAATGACGTCACAAAGCTCTGACCCCCTAAAACCAATTTCCATGGCGAAGCAAAATGCTCCTTCATGGAACAAATAGCGAAAGCATGAATATTTTAAAATCTAATTGTGACCAAATATTGAAATAATTAGAAAATTATTAATAATGGTACCCGTATACATTAAAATAATTAAAAAATAATGAAAATTTAATCCTCAAAATTAGTGCTGTTATTATTAAAATTAAATTGTTGTTAATTGTTAAATTTAATAACATAGACCTGGTGTGACGTCACACTACCTCAGACCCCCACCCCATGTCACACATCGTCACAAATTTCCGACCCCCCTCCCCCTAGGTGCGTGACGTCATTTATGGACGGCCCCTAAGGGCCCCGAAGCTATAGAGTGTCCAAGGGCCCTGCGGCTAGGTTGTTACGCCACTGTCGCCTAGCAAATGTCTGGTCGATCGGTAAATCGATCGCGCTCGATGAGTTGGACTCCAAGAGGAACCTGGGCCAGACCATTATTTTATTTCTCTAAAACACATTACTTGTGAAAGTTCAGGCTAGGATCGATACAACATTGCATCGACAACAAAGGAGGCTTGCCGACGGTTAATAAGTGTTGCGTATAATAGTCGGGCAGTTATTGGACAATACATATGCAGCTATACGAATACGATGAACAAAATACGCTGTACACAAAAGGTTCCGAGGTCGACCGCTCATCGATCGCCTACTCAATTCTGCGCGATCAATTTTCAAATCGCCTTCTATTTTCAAATGAGAACCTTTGATAGATTCCTCTTACGCTCGCTGCATAATAGACCTAATAATAAACTTTGCGGTATATATTTCAATAGCCAAACTAACGTAATGAAGATGTTGTCGCTGATAGCATACATCAACAGTATATTTCTCAGATTAATCGTTTTATTGAGAAAAACAATCTGACAAAAACGCAGAAAGGCTAACGTGAGTGATAATGGATAGGCCTAATCAAAGTTAATTAGAAAATGTTAATTATATGAGGATCTGGGAATAAATTGAGAGTTGTCTTTGGGTGGGAGAGTATGGTTGTGTGCTCTAGGTCTTAATTGGTGAAAGGAGAGGGTCGGAGTGGAGGTAGGAGTTGGTGAAGTACATGCTTGGGATTGTGCAATTATGGAGAAAAGGAGTTTCGTATCGGCTATAATTATTATCAAATTCAGAGATATGACGTAATGGCCAAGTTTAACATGAATGAGCTAAAATTAGACGTATTGTTTTCGTCACTGAATCGCGCCACACTCCGTCCGCTGTTTACTCTACTGAATATCGCCTGCTTTAAATCGAAATGTTCTATGCATGAGAGTCGTCTGCCTTGATTCGAGAAGTCTTAGGGTTAAGTCCGCGGTTTCTCTTCTGGTGACTTGTTTTCAACTTGATGTTTTATTCGAGAAGCTATTCGGTGAATTTGAATATTAATTTTATTGAGCAGTGTTCTGATTTCTTTCTGTATGCCTTAAATTAGACTGCATTTCGGCATCCGAGCGTAAAAGTCTTCCGATGGGACACAACGTTGAGATTTGTTGAGCAAAGCGTTTGGAATAACTATAGGCCTACTACAGTTTCTAGACTGACTGAGTGTAATAATTATCGTTCGCCATACCGTTATAACTGGATTTTGTCAGTCATGCCGACGAACAGCAAATCTTCCCATCGGGATGTCCCTCTGAAGCCGGCGACCAGCGCCCCTCATGACGTCAGACACCATGCATCGCATTCGGACCGTCATCTTTCCATGACGGATCCTGAAATACACAGAGCCATGATGCGGTCGTTTCACTTGTCACGAAGAATCGACAGACAGGCTTCGTTGCCTTCTGTATCAACAGCAGAAGCAGGCAAGTGCAATTGATCTCTATTCTCATTAACTGACACGTTCACATTTATCGGTCTGTTAACTTCACTCAAGTTATCCGCAGTGATCCCATCCTAGACCAAAAAAACCGGAACGTCGGCTTCAGACGCCTTGTTAATCAAAGAAGGAACCGATACGGCGTTGCGGTCGCCAAAAAAGAACCGGAACGCCGTTCCGGTGCGTTCCGGTCCCAACAGATCCCTGTTTATCCCTGTAGATTACCTGGCTACTCTTAAATACTCTAACATCGGGTAGGCTTGCGAGGAGCATGCTCGAGAGGTACTGGAATGCGCTATGTAACTGTATGCAAATGCCTACAGTATTCCCACTTACATTGCATGACGTAAATGGATGGTCGTTTCAAAGCAGAATAGCATTCAGAAATCACCAGATAAAACAGTTCACTTGTAAAGTAAGTAAGTAAATAAGTGCTGCTCGTACTCTGGCAGTGCCAGTCCATAGCCTGGATGAAAAAGGAGGGCGACGCTAATGATCATTGCTATCACAGAATGTCGTTAAACTGAAACTACTACTGCTACTGCTACTGCTACCACCACCACTACCACTTCCACTACCACTACCATACCACTACCACTTCCATTACCACTACCACTTCCACTACCACTACCACTACCACTATCATACCACTTCCACTACCACTTCCACTACCACTTCCACTACCACTTCCACTACCACTACTACTATGACAAGCGCATATGCATTACGTGACTGTATAACAGGATCGAGCGGCCAAGCGCAGCCATCGTCATCATCCCCGGCGACATCCTCAGCAGCAGCAGCAACTGCAGCAGCCGCAGCTGAGACGGACGACGACAAGAGCGATGTACTCGACTTATTCGGTTCGACGGAGAGTCTGTCGATCGGCAGTTCGGTCGACTCTTGGAGGCATAAGGTCTACGACGAGCACCGTCTGACCGGGTGGCTGCTGAGGGTGGTCGATGGCATCCTGACAGCATCCCTCAGGAGCAAGCTCAGTCTGCAGATGTTCCGCAGTCATCTGTCCATACGCAAGGAACAGCGGAGACAGATCGAAACGAATCGATTCATCATTCATCCGTTCAGTGACTTCGGGTATTTAGACTATAATTATTCACGTTTATAATCTTTACTTCCGCTGTACATAACCTATACTTTGTTAGATAGCATACTTTTGTTATATCATATACTTTCCGGTATATATATGACATATACTTCCGGTATGTATAACGTACTTCCGGTATTTATGACATACTTCCGGTAAATAACATATACTTCCGGTATGTATTGCAGATATTTCCGGTATGTGTTATATATACTTTCGGTGTGTATTGTTTACACTCCTGGTATGTATAACATACTTACGGTATATGACATATACTTCCGGTATATGTACCCTATATTTCCTGTTTGTAAGGCATACTTATGATATTTAGCATATTCTTCCGGTAGGCCCTATGTGTATCATAATACGGTATGCGAGCTCTGGCTACAATGGTGTGTGTTGTTTCCATAAACCACTACTAACGGTGTAGATCTTGACTCTACAGCAGCGTATGCTACGCGGTCTGGAATGCAGATCTATGGCTGAGGCTCCCAGGATTCTGCTGCGATGGGTGGTGGAGAGTCTTCCTTCGGAACAGGCATCTCCCTGGGCATATCCCCACAACCCCCTTACCTCTCTTGTCCATTCAATTCTAAACACCAGCCACCATAACCGTCTGACTATCTGCTTGCCTGGCCTGCTGATCTTGATTTGGAACCGATATTTACCCTACCTGTCTGTCTATTTTGTCTTCACTGTGAACAAGTTGGTTCCCAAGCCTTGGTTTTCTGAACGCTGTGGACATCTCGAGTTTACACTGTGGAAGTGGAGGGGAATACAACTCTTCGGGAGCATAGAAGAATGCCCTACCTCAGGATTATTTCTCCCTTTCTAAGCCTCCTCAACGTTTACATTAACCAACACTCCCAAACACAATCAACCAAGTTCATCCTATGTAGAAGACTTATTATAATACCGTGGGCCGCGGCTTTTCGGTTCAAAGCCGCGGCTTTTCGGTTCAAAGCCGCGGCTTTTCGGTTCAAAAGCCGCGGCTTTTCGGTTCAAAAGCCGCGGCTTTTCGGTTCAAAGCCGCGGCTTTTCGGTTCAAAGCCGCGGCTTTTCGGTTCAAAGCCGCGGCTTTTCGGTTCAAAGCCGCGGCTTTTCGGTTCAAAGCCGCGGCTTTTCGGTTCAAAGCCGCGGCTTTTTCGGTTCAAAGCCGCGGCTTTTCGGTTCAAAGCCGCGGCTTTTCGGTTCAAAGCCGCGGCTTTTCGGTTCAAAGCCGCGGCTTTTCGGTTCAAAGCCGCGGCTTTTCGGTTCAAAGCCGCGGCTTTTCGGTTCAAAGCCGCGGCTTTTCGGTTCAAAGCCGCGGCTTTTCGGTTCAAAGCCGCGGCTTTTTTCGGCTTTTCGGTTCCAAAGCCGCGGCTTTTCGGTTCAAAGCCGCGGCTTTTCGGTTCAAAGCCACCGCGGCTTTTCGGTTCAAAGCCGCGGCTTTTCGGTTCAAAGCCGCGGCTTTTCGGTTCAAAGCCGCGGCTTTTTTCGGCTTTTCGGTTTCAAAGCCGCGGCTTTTCGGTTGAAGCCGCGGCTTTTCCAGCCGCGGCCTTTTTGAAGCCGCGGCTTTCCCCGTATTGGCCCGACATCCACGATCCTACAAAATTGCCCATTAAGCTTACATGCAATTGATTGATACAGCATCCTAACATCATAGTTCAATTAAAACCGGAAATGCTGTAAAATATAACGGTGTCGAACACTATGGGGCAGAGGGACATGCAACCCAATGTATGGTTAGTGCATCAATGGTTAAGCTCCCAATATTTTGCATCTTCACTCATCGCTACATAAGTGCTTCTCTAACTTAGGCCTACTGAATAGCTTCCAAAGTTTCTCATTTGAGGCGATAGATCGATCTCCTTGGTGGATCGCCTAGCAAATTCTGGTAGATCGGTAAATCGATCGCGCTCGATGAGTTGGACTCCGAGAGGAACCTGGGCCAGACCATTATTTTATTTATCTAAAACACATTACTTGTGAAAGTTCAGGCTAGGATCGACACAACATTGCATCGACAGCAGAGGAGGCTTGCCGACGGTTAATAAGTGTTGCGTATAATAGTCGGGCAGTTATTGGACACTACAATATGCAGCTATACGAATACGATGAACAAAATATGCTGTACACAAAAGGTTCCGAGGTCGACCGCGCATCGATCGCCTACTCAATTCTGCGCGATCAATTTTCAAATCGCCTTCTATTTTCAAATGAGAACCTCTGATAGTTTCCTCTTACGCTCGCTGCATAATAGGCCTAATAATAAACTTTGCGGTATATATTTCAATAGCCAAACTAACGTAGTGAAGGACGATGAGACGATGTTGTCGCTGATAGCATACATCAACAGTATATTTCTCATATTATTCGTTTTATTGAGAAAAACAATCTGACAAAAACGCAGAAAGGCTAACGTGAGTGATAATGGATAGGCCTAATCGAAGTTAATTAGAAAATGTTAATTAATTATATGAGGATCTGGGAATAAATTGAGAGTTGTCTTTGGGTGGGAGAGTATGGTTGTGTGCTCTAGGTCTTAATTGGTGAAAGGAGAGGGGTCGGAGTGGAGGTTAGGAGTTGGTGAAGTACATGCTTGGGATTGTGTAATTATGGAGAAAAGGAGTTTCGCATCGTCTATTATTATCAAGTTCAGAGATATGACGTAATGGCCAAGTTTAACATGAATGAGCTAAAATTAGACGTATTGTTTTCGTCACTGTATCGCGCCACACTCCGTCCGCTGTTTACTCTACTGAATATCGCCTGCTTTAAATCGAAATGTTCTATGCATGAGAGTCGTCTGCCTTGATTCGAGAAGTCTTAGGGTTAAGTCCGCGGTTTCTCTTCTGGTGACTTGTTTTCAACTCGATATTTTACTCGAGAAGCTATTCTGTGAATTTGAATATTTTATTGAGCAGTGTTCTGATTTCTTTCTGTATGCCTTAAATTAGACTGCATTTCGGCATCCGAGCGTAAAAGTCTTCCGATGGGACACAACGTTGAGATTTGTTGAGCAAAGCGTTTGGAATAACTATAGGCCTACTACAGTTTCTAGACTGACTGAGTGTAATAATTATCGTTCGCCATACCGTTATAACTGGATTTTGTCAGTCATGCCGACGAACAGCAAATCTTCCCATCGGGATGTCCCTCTGAAGCCGGCGACCAGCGCCCCTCATGACGTCAGACACCATGCATCGCATTCGGACCGTCATCTTTCCATGACGGATCCTGAAATACACAGAGCCATGATGCGGTCGTTTCACTTATCACGAAGAATCGACAGACAGGCTTCGTTGCCTTCTGTATCAACAGCAGAAGCAGGCAAGTGCAATTGATCTCTGAGTCTGTTCTCATTAACTGATACGTTCACATTTATCGGTCTGTTAACTTCACTCAAGTTATCCGCAGTTATCCCGTCCTAGACCAAAAAACCGGAACGTCGGCTTCAGACGCCTTGTTAATCAAAGAAGGAACCGATACGGCGTTGCGGTCGCCAAAAAAGAACCGGAACGCCGTTCCGGTGCGTTCCGGTCCCAACAGATCCCTGTTTATCTCTGTAGATTACCTTACTACTCTTAAATACTCTAACATCGGGTAGACTTGCGAGGAGCATGTTCGAGAGGCACATTACCTTGCTACTCTTAAATACTCTAACATCGGGTAGACTTGCGAGGAGCATATTCGAGAGGTCCTGGAATGCGCTATGCAAATGCCTACTGTAAGTGGGAATACTGTAACAGTATTCCCACTTACATTGCATGACGTAAGTGGATGGTCGTTACCAAGCAGAACAGCATTCAGAAATCACCGGATAAAAAGAGTTCACTTGAAAAGTAAGTAAATAATTGCTGCTTGCACTCTGGCAGTGCCAGTCCAAAGCCTGGATGAAAAAGGAGGGCGACGCTAATGATCATTGCTATCACAGAGTGTCGCTAAACTGCTACTGCTGCTGCTAGTACTACCGCTACCACTACCACTACTACTATGACAAGCGCATATGCATTACGCGACGGTATGTAGGAGCGAGCGGCCAAGCGCAGCCATCGTACTCTGGCAGTGCCAGTCCAAAGACTGGATGAAGGAGGGCGACGCTAATCTTTGTTATCACACAGTGTCGTTAAAGTGAAACTACTACTGTTACTGCTACTGCTAGTACTACCGCTACCACCACCGCCGCCGCCGCCGCCACCACCACCACCACCACTACCACTTCCACTACCACTACCAATATATACCACTTCCACTTCCACTACCACTTCCACTACCACTACCACTACCACTTCCACTACCACTACCACTACCACTACCACCACCACTACCACTTCCACTACCACTACCACTACCACTTCCACTACCACTACCACTACTACTATGACAAGCGCATATATATGCATTACGTGACTGTATAATAGGAGCGAGCGGCCAAGCGCAGCCATCGTCATCATCCCCGGCGACATCCTCAGCAGCAGCAGCAACTGCAGCAGCCGCAGCTGAGACGGACGACGACAAGAGCGATGTACTCGACTTATTCGGTTCGACGGAGAGTCTGTCGATCGGCAGTTCGGTCGACTCTTGGAGGCATAAGGTCTACGACGAGCACCGTCTGACCGGTTGGCTGCTAAGGGTGGTCGATGGCATACTGACAGCATCCCTCAGGAGCAAGCTCAGCCTTCAGATGTTCCGCAGTCATCTGTCCATACGCAAGGAACAGCGGAGACAGATTGAAACGAACAGATTCATCATTCATCCGTTCAGTGACTTCGGGTATTTAGAATATAATTCCTGTTTATGATCTTTACTTCCGCTGTACATAACCTATACTTTGTTAGATAGCATACTTTTTTTATATAATATACATTCCGGTATATATATATGACATATATGACTTCCGGAATGTTTAACATACTTCCGGTATTTATGACATACTTCCGGTAAATAACATATACTTCCGGTATGTATTGCAGATATTTCCGGTATGTATTATATATACTTCCGGTGTATATTGTTTACACTCCTGGTATGTATAACATACTTACGGTATATGACATATACTTCCGGTATATGTACCCTATATTTCCTGTTTGTAAGGCATACTTATGATATTTAGCATATTCTTCCGGTAGGCCCTATGTGTATCATAATACGGTATGCGAGCTCTGGCTACAATGGTGTGTGTTGTTTCCATAAACCACTACTAACGGTGTAGATCTTGACTCTACAGCAGCGTATGCTACGCGGTCTGGAATGCAGATCTATATGGCTGAGGCCTTCTGGATTCTGCTGTAATGGGTGGTGGAGAGTCTTCCTTCGGAACAGGCATTTCCCTGGGCATATCCCCATAACCCCCTTACCTCTCTTGTCCATTCAATTCTAAGCACCAGCCACCATAACCGTCTGACTATCTGCTTGCTTGACCTGCTGATCTTGACTTGTAACCGATATTTACCCTACCTGTCTATCCATTTTGTCTTCACTTAGAGCCTGGTTCCCAAGCCTTGGTTTTTTGAACGCTGTGGACATCTCGAGTTTACACTATGGGGGTGGAGGGAAATACAGCTCTTCTGGAGCATAGAAGAATGCCCTACCTCAGGATTATTTCCCCCTTTCTAAGCCTCGTCAACGTTTACATTAACCAACACTCCCAAACACAATCAACCAAGTTCATCCTATGCAGAAGACTTATTATAATACCGTGGGCATAAACAATAAATACATATTAAATGCATATTAATAACAATAAATAATAATAATAATAATAACAATAATATTAATAATAATGTCAATTTTTGGGATTCAATAAACGAATAATAATAATAATAGTAGTAGTAGAAGTAATAATAATAATAGTAATAGTAATAATAATAATAATAATAATAATAATAATAATAATAATAATAATAATAATAATAATAATAATAATAATAATAATAACTTTATTATTTTTGATGATAATAATAACAGTAATAATAATAACAGTAATAATAATAATAATAATAATAATAATAATAATAATAATAATAATAATAATAATAATAATAATAATAATAATAATAATAATAATTATTATTATTATTATAATAATAATAATAATAATTATAATAATTATAATAATTATAATTATAATATTATTATAATTATAATAATAATTATAATAATAATAATAATAATAATAATATTATTATTATTATTATTATTATTATTAATACTACTTTACTACTACTATTATTATATTGTTAGCAATCTATTTAGCTATTAGCTCTGTTGTCTCTTAGGACGGCGTGGAGCCTGTTCATGGTGATGGCGTTGGTCTTGACCGTTGCTAGTCTTCCGATCGAGATAGCCTTCTACTCGACCGATCAGCTGACGGATGACGTCGATACGACCACTCAGGAGCTCTACTATTCGCGGTTCATCGCCATAGCAACAGGAACCATCTTCTTCGTTGACATCATCATCCACTTCCGAACCGGTTACGTTCTCAAAGAAACCGACGAGGTAGCTATATATACGGAGGCTCGTGGGCATAAATAGCCTACTGTAACTTTACTGTATCCTTTCCAACAGTCTCTGAACTTGCCAATACAGCCGATGCGAAACTCCTTTTCTTCATACCCTGCTGTTTCTCTAAGGCCTACCCTGCTGTTAGTTGACTGTGAGGCGCCCTTGTAACGGCATGGCTGTGTTACGGCGCCATATAAATTGTCACTGTTATTATTATTATTATTATTATTATTATTATTATTATTATTATTATTATTATTATTATTATTATTATTATTATTCATATTACACAACCCCAAGCATGTACTTTACCAACTCCTACCTCCACTCCGACGCCTCTCCTCTCACCAATAAAAACCTAGAGCACACAACCATACTCTCGACCATACTCACCCAAAGACAACCCTCAATTTATTCCCAGATCCTTATATAAAAATATTTACTAGTTTATTCTAAAATTATCTAATTGACTTTAATTATCTATTATCACTCATGTAAGCATTTCTGCGTTTTTTCAGATTGTTTTTCTCAATAAACGAATATATATATAACTGGAAATGTAAATAAATATATAAATAGTAGAGATTTGAATGCCGTAGTTCGTAGGCAGTCGATGACTTGAAGCAACAATTCAGAAGCTTGATCGGCCACGTTCTTCTCTAACCTCAAGGCCTCTTTAGCCGGGGTTGGGTCGGGAGCGCTCCTGAGTAGGTAATCTTGAAGAGGCGCTATATAAATCTCTTAAATGAATGAATGGGTCACTGTGCACGGACCGTGTATGCTAGACCGAGATTTAAATCTCTGAAATAAGCCACCTTCGGGAAGCGAACCGCGATCCGCACGCTCTCTTGCACAGAGGCACATGAGACGGTCGACGCTCTTATCGATTTAGCTAACTGGGCAAACTGATTAGAAACTTATATTTGATTTAAACTTAAAAGCTAATTATCCTGTCAGAATGCCTGCATGGGACCCATATGGAACCCATATATGGCCCACTTGGGACCCATATTGCCGTATATGATCTTTATGGGTCTGACTAGGGGCTCGGAATTTCTGTCGTCAGCCCTGATCTGCTGTTTATGAGTACTTCGACATAAAGTCTTCTGTGCTGTAATGATTTCAGGTCGTACTGGAGAGCGTTCCGATTATCTTTCACTACCTGAGGACTTGGTTCATCTTCGATTTCTTGTCAACTGTTCCCTTCGACATTATATACATGTCAGCGTTGAAGATCGATCAGATGACACCAGATCAAAAGTTCTCTGCTATGCGGTAGGAAATGCCAGTGCCTAAAAGAGTGTGCATTCTTACACTAAGTATGCATCTGACATTGCTGATTGCACAGTTGAATTGTGTGGAGTGTGCAGTGTATAGTATGAATTTTTGAGATACTAGCTCAAGTCAACAACATACGATTTAATTCTAATACCGAAAATTTTATTTACTAGTTGGGGAAGTTTGAGGAAGAGTTTGCAGCTGACATCTGTGAGTATTTTAGGCACTGGGGAATACTAGACGCAAATGCAAGAATCTCTTTCCATATCTAATAATAACAACAATAATGACGACAATTTATATTGCGCCGTTAAACCCCAATTTAGGTGCCCTTGTGACTGCATGTTACAAGGGCGCCTAATTCCATTTCTAATATAATTCCATTTCTAATATAATTCGGCAATCGGTGATGATGATGAGTAGGAGTAAAACAAGGGATATGATTCGGTTTTCAGTCGTGAGTGAAAAGTAGCAGAAGAGAGTGCAAGCAGAGGACAGGTGAAATAGCAGAACTGGATGAGTTTGTTAAGAAAAACTCATCTGTAGTCTAATGACAGTTGTCTTTTCATGAGCTGTGTGCTGTCCATGTGTTCTTAGTCAGTCGGATGCGCACATTCATAGTTAGCTAGTTAATTAATTGGAAAAGGCTTATACTATGTGTTCTGCTTAAGAATTATAGGCGATTTGATTTAATAGACCTACAAATTAAAAGTAAGCTGATTGTAATTTTTACACCTAAAAATATCTGTTTGTTCAGCCTATCGAAAATGTTGCGTCTTCTTGCCGTCTTTCGACTCGCCAGACTCGCCCGATACACTTCCAACCTAGAAACTGTACGTTACCTACTTTTCAGTTTACTTAAAATTGCTATAGGGTTAAGTATAATCACGAATATCAATCGATGGTGCAAAGCTATTGGGTGTGAAGGACTTGCTGAAAGTACATACACATTGTAGTATGTTTCTGTTCATTCATTCTGAGAATTTATATAGCGCCTCTTCAATAGACCTACTTATAGAGGCGCTCTCTGCACTAGCCTGTTATAATGTTAAATGTCGTTACGAACGAAAATATTACATCATTTTGCAAAACAATGCACGGTAAGAAAGAAGAGTCACCAGTGACGGGCCCACGCACATACGTGGAAACAACGGGATCCCGTTGAATGCTGACAGATGCTTCCCAAAGTGGTGGTCCGCGGACCGGTGCCGGTCCGCGATCCTCAGTTGCCGGTCCGCAAAGTGAGTCAAGAAACTGGTCAAATTGTATCGGAATCAAGAAATGGCTATTATATTTTCAAACGTCATAACAAAACAGACTTATTAGGCTAGCATTTAACCCTCATCCACACTGGTCATGAAAGTTACGTTATTGCACACCTGGGTTCCGTTTGGACCCCAACATCTGAATGCATAGTTCGATTGATTATATATTGCCTTCCAAGACCCAAAAAATTGCATAAGTTTTCTTTGAACATGATTACACAAATTTTTCATTAAGTTACTTGTCCTTCAATCGAATGTTTAAAGAAGATTTTAGAAGAAAATGCAATAATACTCATGACACGAATTACGGACACTGTTGCGGTAAGGACTGACTGTCCAAGTGTCACGCAGAGGATACAATTTGGCTCTTTATGTTCCAGCCAGTACAAAATACAAAAAGAGAGCTAGGATATCGGATAACAGATTACGAGGACATCGATTTAAGATTTTCAGGAAGTCCGAAGGCACCATCAAGCAACGATTCTTCAGCAGCAGAGTAGTGACTGCCTGGAATGAGCTTACCGATGAGACTGTTTCAGTGGAGACACTCGACAGCTTCAAGGCCAGACTCGGACAGATGGGATATTAGAGACATGTAAATTTTAGTGGTGGTTCTCACACAGATGCTAGTCTTCTGAACCACCGTAAACCTCGTTATTATTATTATTATTATTATATCTCGGCTGTCGTAATTGGATTCCAACTTCTTAGCATTATCTGGATGAGCAAAATTTCATATGGAGACGACTCACTAATGTTCAAAATGTCTTCATTGGCCATAATATCCATCATGACAAGTATAATAAACAGGTGAAGTGGTTCCATTTTTGCTGTTCCTTTCTCACCTCTAATAATTCCATGAGAAACATGGATAAAATATCTTGTGGGCAAAGTCTATGCACATAAACACTTCGTGATTTCAGGTCATTTTCAGTGTCTTCAGCTGGTAAATCTAGAGAACTGGGCCTACCAACGCGGAATTATCCATTTTTTATTGTTATTGTCGGTATCGTTATTGGTATCGGTATTATCAGTATCGGAATCGGTATTATCGGTATTACCGGTATTATCGGTATTACCGGTATTATCGGTATTACCGGTATTATCGGTATTATCGGTATTACCGGTATTTTAGGTAATATCGGTATTATCGGTATTACCCGTATTATCGGTATTACCGGTATTATCGGTATTACCGGTATTTTAGGTATTATCGGTATTATCGGTATTTACCCGTATTATCGGTATTGCCGGTATTATCGGTATTACCGGGATTACCGGTATTATCGGTATAACCGGTATTACCGGTATTATCGGTATTATCGGTATTACCGGTATTTTAGGTATTATCGGTATTACTCGGTATTACCCGTATTATCGGTATTACCGGTATTATCGGTATTATCGGTATTATCGGTATTATCGGTATTACCGGTATTATTGGTATTACCGGTATTACCGGTATTTTAGGTATTATCGGTATTATCGGTATTACCCGTATTATCGGTATTACCGGTATTGTCGGTATTATCGGTATTATCGGTATTACCGGTATTACCGGTATTACCGGTATTGTCGATATTATCGGTACTATCGGTACTATCGGTATTGATATCGATAGCGGTATCGGTAGTGGAAGTGGTAGTGGTATTGGTATTGGTTTCGGTATAGGTAGTGGTAGTGGAAGTAGTAGTGGTAATGGTAGTGGTATTGGTAGTGGTATTGGTATTGGTAGTGGTTTTGGTATCGGTATCGGCATCGGTATTGGTTGTGGTAATGGCAGTGGTATTGGTATCAGTATCGGTAGCGGTAGCGGTAGCGGTAGTGGTATTGGTAGTGCTATAGTAGTGGTAGTGGTATTTCATATGCCGACCTATTAATAAGATAATCATGTGATCTGTCTGTTTTAATTTCCAAACTTATGATCATTGATTATGATTATTCTGGATCACTACTTGTAAACTATTCTATGGAAACAATAAAAAAGGATTGATTGATTGAATTGATTGATTGATTGATTGATTGATTGATTGATTGATTGATTGATTGATTGATTGATTGATTGATTGATTGATTGATTGATTGATTGATTGATTGATTGATTGATTGATTGATGCATTGATTGAGATTATTGGTGATTGATGAATTGATTGATTGATTGATTGATTGAATTACATTGATTGAATCATATAGTTATGACATCTAGCACACAAAAGACAATTACACCACCTATGCCAATACGGCTGGGGTCCGCCTGGACCCAAGGAATGTGGATGAGTGTTAAAGGGCAATAGAGTCATATAATTGGCTAAACATGCATTTAAATCAATTTTAATACATTTTGAGGAAGTTAGGTGACCGAAAACGAAAAAGAGAAATAATTAATAAATTTGGCACCGGTCCTCCTGCAGTGGGAAAATTCCTGCCGGTCCGTGACACCGAAAAGTTTGGAAAGCACTGACCTACACGATAACCGTTAAGGGAAAGCATGAATTCGCATCCCTACGTAACCAGACGAACGTTTAAGAAATCGTCCAGATTGTTACGCACACTGTGCCACTCTTGGTTCAGTAAATATCGTTTGATTACAAGTCCCATGACATTGTGCTTCAATAATTTGGCACCAATTGCATTAAAGAACCTATTCGTGTAGTGTAGGCAATGTATACGTATAATAATTATACGCTTATGTGTCTGACAATTTTTCCGAACACCTGTTAAGGACATAATTTATGGCTTAATTAAGGACATCATTTATGGCTCACATAACCGTGTTCTTTCTAGATTTGATTCCCTCACCAGGCGTGGTTTCCTGGCTAGGATGTTGTACAGCTAAGCCATATAGTGTTTTTTAGTTTACTATTTACTAACTTTTCGCTACTATTTGATAACTTTGTATAACTTTGTATGTACAGCGCCGTGCGTTTGCCAGCGTTTAATAAAGAACACACTTACTTACTTACTTACTTTAATTGGCAGAAAGTTAGCGAGGCACACCACTGATGACAACGACGACGACGACGACGACGACGACGGTGATGATGATGATGATGATGATGATGATGATGATGATGATGATGATGATGATGATGATGATGATGATGATGATGATGATGATGATGATGATGATGATGATGATGATGATGATGATGATGATGATGATGATGATGATGATGATGATGATGATGATGATGATGATGATTACGATTACGATTACGATTACGATTACGATGACGATGACGATTACGATGACGATGACGATGACGATGACGATTACGATGAGGATGATGATGAACCCCCGAACAGATGAATATCTATTCAGCTGCATGGGATGATCCTCAGAGGGCATGGCTGTTGTTGGTTTTGTGCAGTTGTTTTGGCTGAAGTCGAAGGCGGTCGAGTTGCTGAACGTAGTGGCGACGATCTTCATTCTGGCCCACTGGAATGGCTGCCTGCAGTACACGTTCTGCTACATCGAACACTACCCACACTTCCCGGAAGAATCCTGGATCCATCGAGACGGCTTAGATGTAAGAACCAAAAATCAGAGACCAAAAGAACGACCAACTGATAGATTATTTCACGTGTCCCTTAACATGCCATATAATCAATACATACATACATACATACATAAACAAACATACATACATACATACATACTAGGACTCCCTTGGTTCAACACCGGGCATTTGCTGTGGTTGGTCCATCTACTTGGAATGACCTTCCCCTCATTAAGGGCTAAACTAATGACTAGTTTTTCCTCTTTGGTCTCTCGTTCTTTAAAGACGTTTCTTTTTCCCAGGGTTTTCGTGCTGAGAGCGCTTCTGAATAGTTATTCTGAGAGAGGCGCTATATAAATCTTTAGTTACACTACACTACAATACAATACAATATATACATACATACATACATACATACATACATACATACATACATACATACATACATACATACATACATACATACATACATACATACATACATGCATACATACATACATACATACATACATACATACATACATACATACATACATACATACATACATACATACATACATACATACATACATACATACATACATACATACATACATACATACATACATACATACATACATACATACATACATACATACATACATGCATACATACATACATACATACATACATACATACATACATACATACATACATACATACATACATACATACATACATACATACATACATACATACATACATACATACATACATACATACATACATACATACATACATACATACATACATACATACATACATACATACATACATACATACATACATACATACATACATACATACATACATACATACATACGTGTGGTTCGCTACTTCTTTTCGTTGCAGTCGAGTAACGCGACGACAGCCCGTAGATACACCCGCAGTCTCTTCCGCGCCCTCTCCCACATGTTGGCCGTTGGCTACGGTCAGACTCCGCCGACGACTACGATTGAGACGTGGGTCGTCATGATCAGTATGCTCACAGGAATCACGCTCTACGCCATGTTCGTCGCCTACATGGCAAGACTTGTAGCATCGCTCGACTACTCGGGTCACAAGTACGACGCCATGGCAAGTAGACGCACATACACCTACTCACCTACTCATCCATACCTACTCACACATACCTACTCACACATACCTACTCACCCATACCTACTCACACATACCTACTCATCCATACCTACTCACACATACCTACTCACACATACCTACTCACCCATACCTACTCACACATACCTACTCACACATACCTACTACATACCTACTCACACATACCTACTCACACATACCTACTCACCCATACCTACTCACCCATACCTACTCACACATACCTACTCACACATACCTACTCACACATACCTACTCATACCCATACCTACTCACCCATACCTACATACCTACTCCCATACCTACTACATACCTACTCACACATACCTACTCACTCACACATACCTACTCACCCATACCTACTCCCATACTACTACATACCACACCCATACCTACTCACCCATACCTACTCACACATACCTACTCACACATACCTACTACATACCTACTCATCCATACCTACTACATACCTACTCATCCATACCTACTCACACATACCTACTCATCCATACCTACTCACACATACCTACTCACACATACCTACTCACCCATACCTACTCACCCATACCTACTCGCACATACCTACTCACACATACCTACTCACACATACCTACTCACCCATACCTACTCACACATACCTACTCACCCATACCTACTCACACATACCTACCTACTAATCCATACCTGCTCACACATACCTACTCGCACATACCTATTCAGTACTCACACATACCTATACTCACACATAATCGTAATCGTAATCGTAAACTCGAGATTTCTAGAGCGCTCACAAAAGCGAAGTCGCGGGAACCAGCTTATTCACAGACGCTTTATCAAAACAGAATCGATTGGCAGGGGGTCTAGATCCAGAGAGTCAGGCAGGCAGGCAGAGAGACAGATGGCTAAGGTGGGTGGTGTTTAGAGTTGAAATGGCGAAGGAGGTGAGGGGAAGAGAAGGAATCGGGATAGGATTTGTGTTTTCAGTTTTCAGTGGAAGACATGTGGAGAGATAGCAAGACATACCTACTCACAAATACCTACTCAACATACCTCTCCTCCTCCTCCTCCTCCTCCTCCTTCCTCCT
Organism: Aporrectodea caliginosa; assembly: GCA_020284085.1. Taxonomy (NCBI): domain Eukaryota; kingdom Metazoa; phylum Annelida; class Clitellata; order Crassiclitellata; family Lumbricidae; genus Aporrectodea; species Aporrectodea caliginosa. The sequence continues at coordinate 402,379 of JACEVL010001078.1, forward strand.
CCTCCTCCTCCTCCTCCTCCTCCTCCTCCTCCTCCTCCTCCTCTTCCACCTCCAGGACTCCTACGCCTCTTTCTCCTTCGTATATGTGCGTTTGTGCGTAGGATGTCGTACTTGTTGATGTATTTATGTATGTATGTATATGTGCATTTATGTATGTATGTATGCATGTATACATGTACGTATGTATGTATGTATGCATGTATACATGTACGTATGTATGTATGTATGTATGTATGCATGTATGTATGTATGTATGTATGTTTATATAACTTGCATGCATCCGTGCACACACGCTTCAATGTATGTGTGCTGTACTGTGTATGCTAGATGCAATACCATTTTTATGTAGCCTAGGTATGCATTTAAGTATGTATTTTTATGTATGAATTCATGCACTTGACACCTCAGTCGGAATTCCTCAGCAGAGTTCTTTAGCATGAGACCATTTGTAAATACATATAATAGTATAAAACAACTTGATTGATTGATTGATTGATTGATTGATTGATTGATTGATTGATTGATTGATTGATTGATTGATTGATTGATTGATTGATTGATTGATTGATTGATTGATTGATTGATTGATTGATTGATTGATTGATTGATTGATTGATTGATTGATTGATTGATTGATTGATTGATTGATTGATTGATTGATTGATTGATTGATTGATTGATTGATTGATTGATTGATTGATTGATTGATTGATTGATTGATTGATTGATTGATTGATTGATTGATTGATTGACTGATTGACTGATTGACTGATTGACTGATTGACTGATTGACTGATTGACTGATTGATTGATTGACTGATTGACTGATTGACTGATTGATTGATTGACTGATTGATTGATTGATTGATTGATTGATTGATTGATTGATTGATTGATTGATTGATTGATTGATTGATTGATAGGTCTCCGAACTGAAGGAGTTCATGCGCTTCCACAAGGTTCCCCTTCGGTTGCAGCATCGAGTACTCGACTTCTACGAACACAAGTATCGGCGGAAGTTCTTCGACGAAGACAAATTCCTTAAACACTCGATCGTCTCTCCACCTCTTCGTAAGGTAAGCATGCACCTGCACGTATGTATACCTGGCCGCTTCTATAGCGCCTTTTAAGAATAGCACGAGGGCGACTGTTGAATGGTTGATTGTTCCAGGAGGATGGTACGATGATCGAGAAAAACACGACGTGTTTGCATCGACGTACAGAAGCGCGGGTACAACTGGTCTCCATGGACTATCGACGCTCTCACTGGTATACAATGACGTCGTAGGCCTAAATGGTTAATGAGGAGGGGTTTATGGTAATGGCACGACGAGCAGAAGATCAACACGGAAGCTAGATCGCTTCCCGCTACCCTCCCAAATGGCGGCTCAGCCCTTCATTCGCCAGATGGCTTTGCTCAAAATGAGCTATAACATAGTAGGACGTGGTGAGCGCCTTGCATGGCTGCCAAACAGTTAAATTCGACTCGTGTAATAACTCATGATCATCCGTTCAAACTGTGAATTGTAATCATATTGCGGTGTGTCAGTTTGAAATAATAAACGAAGAAGAAGAAGAAGATCCCATGCCACGCAACAGGCTTATAGAATGCCCTGCTACGGATGTATCCAATGACACGCCATACATGGGTATAGCAAGTCACGCTACAATGAGGTTGAGCTAATTCGAAAGAGTTCTTCCCCATTCGACAGCAATCCCAAATCACGTTCAAACCTCGTACACAAACCACAAACCACCGTTTCATTCTTAGAAACTCGAATGACTGCACTACGTCATTTAACGTCAGTTACGTCACTGTTACGCATGAACCAGCGTTGTGCAGGTGCCGTCTCTTGGTTCGAAAGTGTCACTGTTACGTCACTAATAGCGATGCATAATTGTCACTTGATTCGAAATGCGTCATTGTTACGTAATTGTTACGTAGGTGATAGCGATGCGCAGTTGTCATTTGATTTGAATGCGTCATTGTTACGTCATTGTTACGTCATGGTTACGTCGTTGTTACGTAGGAGATAGCGATGCACAGTTGTCGTCATTTGGTTCGAAACGTGACGTTCTTCAAGGACGCCTCGACCGATTTCATTTACGAGATCGTCAGTCGGCTCGAATTTCAAGTCTACTTTCCACGAGAAGTAATCATCCACGCCGGTAAACCAAGCGACGTTTACCATTACACTGATTACACTAGCTTTTAGGAACCCGACAAAAGATCACAGGCTCTAGACTTCGGTATTGACTCTAATGAGTAAGAATATTACGGCTAATATACTACAGTGAGCATTCGTTATCCGAATGCTTATGGAAAATTTAATATTAGCGCTTTTGTGACGACGTCTAGCAGATAAATGATGTAATGCCATTGTAATTGTAATTAGAGATTTTATATAGCGCATTTTATAGAAAACCAAACAGAGACTCTCTCCACGTTAGCCTCAGCGATGTTTATTGTCGTTAAGAAGATAAAATTACTCAGTGCGATAAGCAATGCAGTGGAATCTAATAATTATAACGATGTTCTAAACGTATTATAATTAAACAAAGCATAAAACACAAACACATAATGGGGCGGGGAGATGGTTGAATGGTAAGACGCTGGCACGAAGATCAGTAGGACGCGGGTTCGATACCCGCTAGCCCCATAAGGTTCACTCAGCCTTCAACTCCCAACAGGGCGACATTACATTTTCCGATGTATTTTGCAATTTGAAATTATATTTCATGTTCCAAAGTAATTTTAATTCAATTACATTTGTCGGAGTAACTTACTTGTCCATCCCGGTTTCACATGTAGGACACGAGTGGTCGAGTGGTTAGAGCGCTTGGCCTGTAACGCGGAGAGTACGGGTTCGAACATCCACTCAGGCGGTGACTGTGTAGGGACCTTGAGCAAGTCTTTCATTTACTCGCAATTGTTCTGCGCCATCGATGTTCTGTCGTATGGTCGTGTGCACTTTTGAACTTTTGAACTTTGGAAAGAGTGCAATATCAAACGCAGTTGTATTACATGTATCGTTGTACTGTATTATGTAGCACACTTGACGGAGGGAATGTATTTAATCGAGCACGGCAGGGTGGAAGTACGACTACCGTCGGGAGAAGTACTCGAGAGAATATCCGAAGGAGGATACTTCGGAGGTAATGAACACGTACATTACGTTTAAGACAGAGACAGCAACCAAACGATAAAGATGAAAGAAAAAAGAAAAACATAGAGCGTAACAGTGACGGCCTTAGGGTGGCGAAACGTGTGGTCGCACAGGGTACGCAATTTAGGGGGCCCGAAAATGTCACAGAAACTCACCAAGAGCTTTCGGCTGCAGCGCTAACGCGATCACAACAATTCGTCAATTATTGGAAACAATTATTCATGTACATGTATGCGTCCAGTTAAGGTTATATATAAGTTTATTGATGTATGCCTGCATTATTATTAAGGAGTTTTTATATAGCGCCTCTTCAAGGTAATCTACTGCATGTAGTAGGCATGTGCATATATATCCATGTATATATGGCTGTATGTTATATGAATGTATGCATGCATTTATGTCTATATGACATTATGTATGTGAATAAGTGCAAAGTACATGTATAATGTATGCATGTAACAGAATCAATGAAGCTTGACCTTCTAGTAGCAGTGATGTAGTCGAGTCCACCTTAGCCGAGTCCGAGTCAAGTCCTAGTCCACCTAAGCCGAGTCGAGTCCGAGTCCAGAGTTGCTCGAGTCCGAGTCCGAGTCCGAGTCACAAAGGATCGAGTCCAAGTCCGAGTCCGAGTCCTTCAACACCAAAATTCACTGAAACACGCAATTTAATATCAGAGAAAAATAACAGCACATTTATGCTGGAAGAATTATTATTTATTATTATTATTATTATTATTATTATTATTATTATTTTTATTTTTTTACCCGAGGTATCAAGGATCCCTCAGGTGGCCTAAAAAGTCCGGAGACTGCTGGAGAAGATTATTATTCTGGAATGGTGTTGTCAGTCGTTTTGTCCGAAAAGGTTCCCCGGAACGCGACGGCATTGAAGCGTTGGACGTTTATAGAGAGTCGTTGAAACAGAAAAGACGACTCCCTCGGGTCTCCGGTTGCTAGGGTCAGGTTACTCCCAGATCATTATTATTATTATTATTATTATTATTATTATTATTATTATTATTATTATTATTATTATTATTATTATTATTAAACTGCCATTTACAACGCGCCTAAACAAAAAGAATCTTGCACAAAAGCGCGTAACAGGAAAGTCTAATCAAACTAAATCTTAAACTAATGAAGTCTTAAGATTACTTTTGAAGAGCGATAATGTAGGCTAATGTAATGTAGCTTGTCCGCTGCAACTTTTGGGTTTGGGACCTCAGCCATAATTTTAATTACAAGAATAATTGAAGAATTACGCTTTGAAAAACTTATTTCTAAACAATGAGATTGAGATTCGACTAAGGTATTTTAATACTGCTTTGCTGTCATCAGTGGCGTCGCCAGAGTTTAAATTTTTTTGAATTTTCATACTGTAATGGTGGCATTTTAAGCTGTCATAGGAAAAAAATTGTTCTATTATTTCAGCGCTGATAGGAGCCAACTGTGACTCGTAGCTAAATGTTAAATGTTCGCGTTTTCATATAGTGACCGTATACGGCCTCGACCCTGCTCATTTTTCAATTGAATTGATTGGCTTACATCCTTCATCACTGCTCGCCCGTTCGAATGTACGCCACACCATTTAAGGTCCCCGTGCAAGGACCGTGCTACCCCGAGGTTTAAGATGTAGGCCTAGTTTGAACCGTATTTGAGTTTGACTACAGATAATATTAGCAAACCCGACATTTATTGAAATTAATATAAAAACTAGAAAACACATTCAATATCCAAGAACGCCACAAGCCTTAGGGTAAACAGATTGCTGACCAGACACAATTAGCAGACATAGTTTACAAATGGTATACAAACCAAGCAAGAAGGATTCAACTACCGAATCGGGAAGCCAAGCAGTGTTGATGCAGTTTTACTGGTGAACAATCGACAATAGAAACAGAACGCCGACTGCTTTAAACGACTGTACTCGGGGTTAAAGTGGGTGGGAATGCGCGGGAACGGCCTCCCACTGCTCTCGAGAATTGGCGGGCGAAGGAGTATTAATTCATAGATATTTTTGTTCCCTTGTCTTAAAACCAAGATAGTGTGAATCAGTTTGCTATGTTTTGTCTCTGTATATATGTATCTATTTCCAAACAAGTATTATACCCACACACACGCCACATACATATACGTACACATACACACACAAACACATGTAGCCCTACACACTGATGCCTGCTTTTGCGTGCACCCGTTGAGCGAGAATTGGCGGGCGAAGATGTCGCTCAAAGAAGCAGGCATACTAATAATTTCCACATGTTGTCTTGGACATCCTGTTGGAATGCGGCTGTAATGTAATGTAATGTAATGTAAATCTTCGAAAATTTCTCAGCGCCCACAAAAGCCACGTCAGGGAGACCAGCTTATTCACCGGCGCTATATCAAATCAGTCCGCAATAGCCAAAACTCCTCTGTTCGTTTCGGTGCCAGGTCAAAATCCGGGAGGTCAAGCCGAGGAGACAGCATGATGCTACGGTGGCAGTCGGTGATGATGGTGGTCGTGTGGTGGCGAAGGAGTGGAATCAGGATAGGATATCTTGAAGAGTTCGGTTTTCAGTCGTGAGTGGAAAGTAGAAGAGGAGAGTGCAAGCGGAGGAGAAGTTGAGTTAACAGGCGAGATAGGAGGATGAGCAAACTGGCGGAGGTCTTTTGGGAGTCCGTTCCAAAGAGCTGGTGCAGCATAGACTAAGGAGCGGTTGCAGAATTTCAGAGCGGATGACACTGGAGGCCGGGATAGAGAAAGGTATGATGATGAGCGAGTAGACCCGGGCGGTTGGATGGTGAATAGCTGGCGAATGTAAGAGGGTTTAGACGTTTGGAGGGCATTGTAGGTAAGAGCAGTGTTGTGACAAATAGTCAGGTTGACTATTTAAATAGAATAGTAAATAGTACCCTTAATAAACTATTTCAATAGTATTTAAAATAGTCAATAGGTGCAAACTATTGCAAATACCACTTGACTATTTAAAAACTATTTAACTTTTATCGGTGTCAATTACATACATACATACATACATGTATATATATGTATGTATATATACATACGTATATAATTTTATATATATATACATTTGGCTGGCAGCAGGTCCCTAACAAATACATGAGAGACCTCTTTCTGCAGTAAAGTGGTTTTAGGCTAATTGAAACTTCACATTGGAGAAGGGGTGAAACTGCTTTATTTCTGAAGATTTTGTCAACAGCAACAGGCAAAAATTTGACTTATGTTAATAATGTTAGGCACATGATCAACACCAGGAACTATCAATTGATCTGGTGGAAGGAATATTAATTTAGTTATTGAGGATCTGATACAGAAGTTTTGAAATTACAGAATTCATAATAAAACATTGCTTCATGGTGATTAAATTACAATAGTTATTTTACAAAGTGTGTTGGTTAGAATGCTGTATGAATTGCAGGTGTGGTTAACAATAGGTTGTGGAATAACATTTGTTGTGTAGGCTAAAGTTAATAATAATAAGTAAGAAATTACATAAGTTAAGTCTTACATTTAGTTTTTCACTGGTGGTTGACTATTTACTTTTTGCTAAATAGTAAATAGCTACATACTATTTAAATACTATTTCAATAGGACCTTTTTCATGACTATTTTAAATAGTGGCATCAATAGTCATAAACTATTTAAATACTATTTAAATAGTATTTATTATTTAAATAGTCACAACACTGGGTAAGAGATACTATGGTTAATGGATGCGCTGAGGGATTCTAAGCCAATGAAGTGATTTGAGAACAGGGGTTATGTGGTGGTGTTTGGGAGTTTTGGTGACTGCGCGGGCGAGAGCGTTCTGGACTGTTTGCAGGCGTTTGATTTGAGAAGAGTCGATGTTGTAAAAGATGGAATTACAGTAGTCGAGTTTGGAATGAACAATTGAGGTGGCTATTGTGCATGCAGTCTTGTAATCAAGTATTGGGCGCAATCGACGAAGGTCGCGGATGTGCATATAGCAGGTGCGAGATAGCTGGCTGATGTGGTCGGAAAAGGTGAGGTTCTTATCAATGATGATTCCAAGATTGCGGACAGGAGACGAGTAAGGTGCGGGAGAAGCGAGATCGGCTGGACAAAGATCGGGAGGAAAGGCTAGTTTGCTTAATTGCTCGCGGAGGCCAATAATGAGGAATTCTGTTTTTGAAGGGTTAAGGCAGAGCAGATTAGCGGTCATCCAAGCTGAAATCTGGGTGATTGTGTTGCGTAGATGATTTAATGCGTCTGGAAGGGACTGAGGGGAGAAAGAAATGAAGAGTTGTGTGTCGTCGGCATAGAGGTGATGATCAGTAGAGGATGAGGAAATGAGTTTGCTGAGTGGGGAGGTGTAAAGAATGAACAGCAGAGGACCGAGAACAGAACCTTGAGGAACACCGCAGGTGAGGGTGTGCGGATTTGATGAGTGACCAGCGGCATTGACAGTGAAAGAGCGTGATGAAAGATATGATTTTATCCACAATAGGGCAGTGCCAGAGATTCCGAATGCAGAGGAAAGGCGTTTGATGAGGATAGAATGGTCTATTGTGTCGAAGGCGGCAGAGATGACTGGTGTAAATAGGTCAACCCATCATGACTCATCACTGCGAATAGGAGAGATAAACAACATTGGACTTTTCCATATTCTTCTGTATATTTAGTGTAAAGCAAAATCCGTCACCTGTTGATTAGTGATTAGTCTTTGAAAAGAAAACAAACTTTGGAAGAGGAGAAGAGGACCTTCAATGTAAAATGTCACACCACATAGGGTACCCCCCCTAAAAAAACTCACCGGATTTGCACGAATCCCAGGACCCAGCCTGACCAGGGTTGGGGGCAGCTGCTCCCCCTTGCCCCCCCCGTGGCGACGCTAATGGCTGTCATCTGTTTCTAGATACATGCTAGGTCTACGGCTCCTAAGGTTCGTGCGCAGAGGGCTGCAAAATCGCTTAATATTCGATTGCCATTCGGCTGGCCCAGCTGCGCGAATGGGGTATTCCGCTAGGTCAAAAGCGCTATAAACGGGTCAAATCTCCCTTCGATGGCCTTGATCTTCGGGCGCTTTATTCTGCCTAGCCATTACTTGGGGGGGGGGGTATCGCGGTGAAGAATTTCCAGCGGCTGCAAACTCCAGAAATTCTGCCAAACGGGCCGCTTGGGCGCGTCTGATACACTCATTAACTCCGATGAGTGCAGGAGCCGAAGAATATCGTCCCTGGCAGGGTGGGGTATGATCACCCGATGCCCTTTAAACGCCAACCCTCCACCTACGGCGAGCTCTTTGATAATTTATCTAATGCGCTCTGTAGTTTAGAATACCTATTTTGGACTCGTAAGTAAGGAAGTATACAAGTCGTGTTTTTTATCGTGAGACAAAATTGTGACTCGGAAACCGAGTCACCGAGTCAAATTCGAGTCCAGGGCCTTCGAGTCCGAGTCCAAGTCCGAGTCGTGACAAGTCAAGTCCGAGTCCGAGTCCGAGTCCACAAAAATTCGGACTCGAGTCGGACTCAGTCCTAGGCCGGACTCGGGTACTACATCACTGTCTAGTAGATGCAAAAATACGAGTCTTAAGAGATATGCTCAAAATGTTCTTTAAGTCTGGCGGTCAGATTTCTAATTTTGAGCGGATGTCAAAACCTTTGCTTGTGTGGGTCCTTCCTCTAGGAATGACCTTCCACCCTTCTTTACGCTCTAAGATTTCGGCTGGGGTCTCTCCCTCATCTGCCCGCTGCCTGAAGACTTCTTTATATTCCCTCGCTGAGATCGCCGCTGAATAGCTCAAGCTGTATTAAGATACGGTTTACAAGTTTTCAACAATGATACAATAAATGCAATACTACGCTACAATGCAATACTCTACTGATGTGTAACGTTTGTTGTCTTCGTCTTCCAGAGATGTCCTTGGTCTTCGGTGATAAGCAGGAAGCGAACGTCATTGCCACCGATCTGTGCGACATCTACTGTCTGTCTAAGGCCGGTTTCGACGAAGTCCTCGAAGAATATCCGGATATAAAGAACTCCATCCGGACCCTGGCCATCATCCGGAAACGCCGACACAAGTCAAAGGCTGGCGACCAGTTCTTCATGGAACCGGGTGCTTTCGCTGATATATAAGCATCACTTCCGTTCATCGGATGCACCTCAAAGTTAAGCGTTCATACGTGAACACGTCTGCGGTGAACCGTTCCTGTTGAACGCCTCTCGCGAATGAACTCGTTTGTCTGCGTCTCAGTGAAGTGCTTGCACGTTATACTGTCTTGTAAGAGAGTGGTCAACCAACTAAATTACTATGTAATGTAGGTATTAATTGCTAATGTATGCGAGCTATGCAGGTGATATATCTGTTCCAACTTGATTACCGTATACCCTGAATTCTGATGCCGTATACCCTGAATTCTAGTACCATATACCCTGAATTCTGGTACCATATACCCTGAATTCTGGTACCATATACTCTGAACTCTGGTACCGCATACCCTGAATTCTGGTATCGTAAACCCTGAATTCTAGTACCATATATACTGAATTCCGGTATCGTATACTCTGAATTCTGGTAGAGTATACCCTGAATTCTGGTATCGTATACCCTTAATTCTGGTACCGTATATTCTGAATTCTGGTATCGTATACCCTGAATTCTGGTACCGTATATCCTGAATAATTATTCTGGTTTTTCTAACCTGCGTCAGATTTCGACTCCAACTAGCGTTCCATTACAGGCCATGCTTTCGCTGTAGAAATTATCAGACCAGATGGATATCATAGACTATATGCATAGACTCCAACATACATTTTTGTTGAGAACTGACGAACCTTTTTGTTGTCAAGTGATGAAACTGTAGGTGTTTAAGCAAACTGCATAGCCTATGGTCAAGTATGCCAACTTGCATAGTTAAACGATAATTATGATGTGAAAAGACGATACACAGTTGATGGTCAACATGATGGATGTTGTTTAGATTCCTGG